>JADLZL010006288.1:0-257499 GCA_015844335.1 Chrysopogon serrulatus | reverse complement strand
ACTAGATTCTAGGGCTTCCCCGCGACAGATAACTCTTTATCTGAATAAAAATATTTCAGGAGTAAGCATGCCTTGTCAGCTGGAGCGTGTGGATATTTCTTTGATTTCCTTTAAGATGAGCATATGGATAGTTAGATGCACACTGTTGCATGCTAAACCCATAAATAATCGCATGTATGAACCTTTTGTATGAAAGCTAAAGTCAAACTGGGTCTGTTTAGATACACCTAACTAAAGTTTAGTTAGCTAAAATTTTAAAGTATAATTTTAGTTAGCTAAAAATTTTCTAACTAAACTTTAACTGGAGGTGTTTGGATGCTCACTTTAGCTGGAGGTGTTCAGATGCTCTAGTTAATAAACTCAGCTAAATTTTAGCTGGCTTTAGCTAGATGAAAGTAGCTAAATCCAGCTAAAGTTTAGCTACTATTTTAGTGAAGTTGTTTGGATCCCTAGAAGCTAAATTTAGCCGGCTAAAATTCAGTAGGTTCAATTTAGATCCATTACTACCATTAGCGTTGCTCGCTGCAGAGTTTTAGGCTGTGGCTTCAAATAAAGAACTGCTACCTACATTAGCTTCTACATCAAACAGCCACAGCCGGAGCCACATTAGCTGCAGAGTAGGTTGATTATTAGTTGCTACAGCTAGTTTAGTTCAACTAGTAAAATAGTTATTAGTTGAGTATTCAACTAATAATTAGCTAAACTATTAGTTAGATCTGTTTACCTTTGAGGAACTAATCATTAGCAGCTAACTATTACATAGTTCTTGGATCTAAAAAGAGCCTTACATTATGCCAAGAGCAGCTCCACTAGCTATGATGGGGAGATTGAGATTTAAGAGAACGTGGATTGAAAAAAATCTGCTAGAGCTTACTATGCAAGAATATAGTGAAGGGGTTTCCTTAATCCGGTGAAATCCTAGATGACCTTCGATTATCTTTCAATTCATCAAATATATATCCGAAGGCATGCAGAGCACAAGATTGCTTGTGATGACGCTGAGGGGCTCTTTACATATACATAGTTTTGCATTTTGAGGGAAACTCCCAAAAAAAATAATAATAATAATAATAATAATAATAATAGAGTTTTTGAATCTTAAGAAATAATGTAGTTTAAGGAATACCATGGTTCTGAAAACTATAATATCTGCTTCATTAAAACATCTCAAAGCTATCCAAAACCACGATACTAAAACTCCAAAATAGTAATACTCTGTATCGTTGAGCACCTCCCTTCTTCCATCTTAGAAATGGTGTCGCAAACTCAAACATTTGGCATCGACGCCCAATTAAACCCTATGGCTGGTTACAAATCCTATTAGGCATTTTTCTTATTTCTTCTTTTAGAGTGTGTAGCAAACTCAAACATATTGGCATCATGCCAAATCAAGCCCTATGACTCATTACAAATTTTATATACTCCCTCCAGGTTGCCAAAAAAAGTCGTTTTGGAAAGCGACAAGGTCTCCTGTGGCAGAACCTTCTAAATTATATGGCCCACAAGCGTCTGACATTGTCCCTAAGACCTTCGTCGGCTATGCTTGTACACCACATAACTTAAAACGTTCCGTCGAGTGGATCCCCGATAAACCACGATTACTCCAGGATCGATACTTACAGAGACATCACAAGTATTACAACAGTTTTCATATACAAATACCGAGTAGCGGAAGACTTACAATAACTTAATTTACATACCTTTTTCAAACTTATACAAACTAGAGTGTCATTATTACAAACCAAATGGGAAGTACCATTATATAACTTTATTACAAACCACACAACAAAAGTGCCCTGCCCAGAGGCCACTCAATTCATTCCTCGTCAGTCACTTCTTCGACAACCGTCATGCAACAAGGGCCGTAGCACTCTTGCCCATGCGATTCACCTGCAACAGGGGTTGAACAAACCCCCGAGTACAAAAAAGTACTCCGCAAGACTTACCCGACCCAAAAATTGGGGGAGAAGACTCGGGAATGCTTTGGCTAATGGGAATCAAGGTGAGGCTTTAGCAAGATCAAAAGACACCCTTTTTGCGAAAAGAGACTAAGCCCATCCTTACTTTAACAATCACTTGTCAAACACATGCCGGATTCAAAACCTTTCATTCTCACACTTTCATTCTTACTACGATGCCGGGACTCGGATCAAGTCTCCCATATCGTGGAGCACCGACGATTCGAATAAGCTTAATATACCCAAATTGGGGCTTCCTAGCCACACGATGTATGCAGGACCGAACATCCTACATACATCAACTCAACGCTTAGAGTTCTCCATACCAGAACGGGTGTACAGTACACCACCTCTCTATGGCCGCTCGGTCACTTCGGCGGTGCGCATCGTAGGATGGGTACACGCTACGGTCCGTTCTAGTAATGAATAGTCCAAGTGGAGCTTACCGCCATTAGCATGCGACTAGTACTATCCAATAACCTCATGATCCCAGCGCCAAACAACGGACGGTCCTTAACCGACACAAGTGGACGACACTACGCCAGGGCACTAGCCCTTCCTGATTCAAGTCACTCCACCGACGTCTCGAGTTACTCATAATCATGTTCTTGTTGTATACCATTGACCCCGTCGGAACAAGGATAAACAACAAGCAACATCAGGTTTTCGTAAATTCCCTTCAGGGAGTATTGTTATCACACCTTTGAAAACGGTTTATCAAAACCTACACTAGTAGCAAGGCTAAGCGTGTACTAAGCATTTCAAAATCAAAACAGGTATCCAGGGTAATATATCAAGGTACGGTAAATGCATCAAAGTAGGATATCACCCAACTCCTAACACCTAATACATCATATCTGGAACATAAAATAGAAAGCTTTTCAAAATACAAGGAAAGGTTTAAATGTATCCGGGGCTTGCCTTGGGGCTCGGAGGAGTGAGGTTCGAGGATGGCACTGCCGGGATCTGGACCAACCTCCTCGCACTGAACACTTTCTTCAAAGGCAGGAGCTAGATCAACTCCTTCCTCGGACGGCACAACTACACGATTGAAATGCATGATTACGATGCAGTGAATAAAAGAGCATGCGATAATGATGCAACGATTGTTAACCTATCTTGAGTACAACTTTCCTTACGATAACCTCGCACTAAGAAGGTATAACTAGCGTCGACGATGACGGACTAACGATACGCAATCAACATGAAATGCCGAAGGTCATTAGGGTTAATGACCTAGGGTCATCACTCAATCCCAAAATCAAGCAACACTAACAATGATTAAGGGTGATTACTAATTTATTAACCATTTTTACAGTCGTTGAAAGCCACTAATTAACTTGCTAATTGGAAATTAATTAAACCCTAATTAGTTAAAGAATTAACTAATTAACATTGATTAATTAAGGTATTAATTAAGTGTAATACAAAAATTAAGCAAAACAAGACCAAACTTCATAATTAAGATCATCATCACCTAATTAGTACACAAAATAAATTTCATGATTTTTGGACTTATATTTTAATTATTAAAATTCATGGAAGTTGCATTTGTTAATTTAAAGAGCAAAATAAAGCACAATTAAATTTTATTGAAAAAACAGAGTTAACATTTTTCTTGGATAGAGCACATCACAGGGATCACATACATATTTTTGTTTCATTTTTATTTGCCCAAAATAAATTATCACAAAAAGATGAAAAACAACATTTAGAAATTAAAAAGGAAAAAGAAAAAACATTTTACCCCGCCTGGGCTCACTTGTGGCGGCCCATCCGCACGGCCCGGCCTGCTTCACGCGCCCGCGCTGCCTCCCTCTCTCTCTCTCTCTCTCTCACAGACGCCGACAAAGGGGGCCGGGTGTCGGCCCCGGCTGTCCCTCCTTCTTATCTCCGACCGAACGATTAGGGCGGGCGGGGCGGCCGGCCGTTCTCCCCCAACGACGCCCTCTCGAACGAAAACTAACTACATCACCAGACTCCTCTCTCCGAGACGCACCTAACGAGCTATGATACGCCCCCTCTCACTCACCGGAGCTTGCATGGCGACGGCTATGGCGGCTCGGCGGCGGTGTGACACACGCGGCCGACGCACCGGAGTATCTCCGATGAGACCAAGCGTAGCAGCGTAACCAGCGACTCACTGCAGACCCAAAACGACTCGAACGTGATACGCAGCGACCTTAGATAGGTATAGCAACGTGCGCGGCCACGGCGCACGGCGGCGCTCACCGGCGCTCGCGGTGTCCCGGTCAACTCACGACGACTCAAACCCAACCGACACCCCTGAAAGCCTTAGGAGCTCACCGTGACTTGAAAACAAAGGAGCTACGAGCATGGGAGTGGGTGGAACAGGGTCGACGGCGGTGACCGAGGCTACGGCGGCGGCAAAGGGGACGGAGGCGGGGAAGACAACGGCGTTCTTGCGCGACTCCGGCCGCTAGAGATCAAGATTTGTGGCTCGTGGGACGCGGCAGAAGCTAGCGGAGCTGTGTGCAAGGGTGTAGGCTTGATCGTGGAGCATGGAAGGCGAATTTTACCGTGAACCTAGAGGTGTCGACGGCGGCAGAAAAGCGTAAGCTTGGCGACGGCGGCGGCCACGACCTTTATAGAGCAAGGGTGGGTCGTGGAGGTGGCGGCAGCTTCGCGATGGCGGTGAAGTGGACGGCGTCGCGTGAAACCCGAACGCGAGATTGGCCACGGCGGCAGTCGGTGACCGGCCGGCATGGGCGCCGGGGTAAGCTAGCAGCCCCCATACATCTACATCGTAGCGGGACACCTCACCCATTATTCTTTTTCAAATTACTCCCAAAACTTGAACTAGACTCAAAATTCTCCAAAAATACAGATTGTGTAAAATTTCGTGCTCTACAACTTTCATTAAGAAAGCTTTGTCAGAATCCAAATAAATTTTGAATTGCATTTCAAATTTGAATTTAGGGCAAAAACCCTAACTTCAAGGATTTTAAAATTACTTTTAAATTTTGAATAAAATATGAAAATCTCCAAAAATAAAAGTTGTAGAGCTCAAAGAGATGCACAAACTGTATTTTTTAGTTTTCCCAAATTTTGAATATTTTGAGATGAAATTGTAAAGGGGCAAAAACACTTTGAAATTCACTCTTTTTGAAAAGTTTTTCAAATTGAATCTTTGGGCAATTAATTGATGATGATGTGGCACTTTTCAAACCCAACCAATAGTACACTTTCAAAGTACAAAGTTCATACTTTGAAATAGTGCCATTGGTTAGCAACCTTTATTTAGAAAATTGATTATGGTTAGCTCATCAAAATTGAAAGTGAAATTCAAATTCCAACACTTAGCCACTTGAGCTAGGGATTGGGATTTGAATCCCAAATTCAAATTTGATTCTTTCTTGCACCTCATTTGATTTATAAAACTGGTTTGATGTGTGAGTCGTGGTTAGGCAAACACTTGCAACACCAAGGTTAATTTTAATTGGTTGCTTTTATTGATAAAAGTAAACATGTGAGTGAAATTTAAATTATCAACACATACACATGTGATCTAAAAGAGCTCAAACAAAACCCTAGAATTATAAACTCATTTTAATCATCTCCATTAGGGTTTTCTAATTATGAATGCTTATGCAATGATGATGATGATATGGCAGGTTTAGGTTAACGTAACACCAGAGGTGTTACATTACACCCCCCTTAAAAGGAATCTCGTCCCGAGATTCAAAGCTTAGGGCTAAGTAATGGAAAAGGAAATGTGTCAAGCAAACACATCTTACATGGTTTCATAAGGGAGGTAGAAGGGTTCATATTACAAGTCTCATATTTTCGGAAAGTCACAATTCTTAGAAACGAATCGTGACTTAGGAGAAGGAAGGAAGAAACTCTGGGAAATGCTCATTCAAAAACTCCTCCGACTCCCAAGTTGCTTCATCCTCAGAGTGTTGATTCCACTGAATTTTATAAAACTTCTTTATATGTCTGCGTGTAACTCGATCTTTCTGGTCAAGAATTTTGACTGGATACTCGGCACATGTCAGATCAGGTTCAATGCGGATACCTTCAAGATCAACAACTTTGTCTGGTACTTGCAAACACTTTTTTAATTGGGACACATGGAACACGTTGTGCACAAGGGACAACAGTTCGGGTAGATTCAAACGATATGCTACCTTCCCACATCTTTCTGTAATCTGAAAGGGCCAATATATCGGGGTGCCAGTTTACCTTTAACCCCGAAACGGTCGACACCTTTACTTGGTGACACTTTCAGATATACATAGTCTCCAATTTCAAACATCAATGGCCTTCGTCGCTTATCAGCGTAACTTTTCTGTCTGGACTGAGCTATCCTTAAGTTTTCTTGAATCTGTTTTACTTTAGCTTTAGTTTCTTTGACTAGGTCAACACCGAAGAACCATCTTTCACCGGGCTCAGACCAGTTAAGCGGAGTACGACATCGGCGGCCATACAAAGCTTCAAATGGTGCCATTTTGATACTTTCTTGATAACTGTTGTTGTAAGCAAACTCAGCTAATGGCAGGCACTATTCCCAATCTGAGGAATATGTCAACACACAAGACCTTAACATATCTTCCAGAATCTGATTTAGTCTTTCAGTCTGACCATCAGTTTTCGGATGATAAGCAGTGCTGCGTAACAGAGTAGTACCTATAGTTTCATGAAACCTTTGCCAGAAGTGAGCCATAAATTGAGTACCCCTATCAGTGACTACTTTTTGGAATCCCATGCAGACACATTATTCGGTCTATGTATATTTGAGCATACTTGAGGTGCTCCATACTTCTTCTTTACGGGAATAAAGTGAGCAGACTTGGTCAACCGATCAACAATAACCCGATTGAATTATAACCCCGGGCTTCTTCTAGGCAAACCAACGATAAAGTCCATACTAATATCTTCCCACTTCCAAGCTGGAATGGGTAAAGGTTGGAGTTCTCCAGCGGTTTTCAAATGCACCGCTTTGACTTTTTGACAGGTATCACACTGTGCAACATATCGAGCTATCTCGATTTTCATTTTAGTCCACCAGAATCTCTGCCTCAGGTCATGATACATCTTATTGCCACCTGGGTGAATCGAGAATCTGGTTAAGTGGGCTTCATCAAGAATCAATTGTCGGAGCTCAGGAACCTTCGGAACAACTAGACGGTTTTTAAACCATAGAACATTGTTGTCATCAAGGCGAAAGCAAGATGCTTGCCCTGATCTGACTTTCTCTCTAATATGCTTGAGACCTTTGCTTTCTCGTTGAGCTGCAATAATTTTCTCTTGAATAGAAGAATGTACTGTGATATCATTCAGACTACCCTGAGGGATCATATCAATATTTAATTTTTCTAACTCTTGATACAAACTCAGGTTCACTGGTGTGACAGTAAGACAATTGCATTGACTCTTTCGACTGAGAGCATCGGCAACTACATTGGCTTTACCAGGATGATAATGCATTTCAAGATCATAATCTTTAATTAATTCTAGCCATCTTCTTTGCCTCATATTCAGCTCAGACTGGGTAAAGATATACTTCAAACTCTTGTGATCACTATAAATATGACATGTATTGCCCAACAAATAGTGCCTCCATATCTTCAGAGCATGCACAACTGTGGCTAACTCAAGATCGTGAGTTGGGTAATGCTCTTTATGTCGCTTCAACTGCCTTGAAGCATAAGCAATAACCCTGCCTTCTTGCATCAACACACATCCGATGCCGATGCCAGATGCATCACAATATACATCGAATGGCTTTTCAATATCCGGCTGAGCTAAGATTGGGGCAGTAGTCAATAGATCTTTCAACTTGTGAAACGCTTGCTCACATTCAGATGACCATCGGAATTTGGTTTGGTTCTTTAGAAGTTCTGTAATTGGCTTGGCTATTTTGGAGAAGTCAGGAATGAAACGACGGTAATATCCCGCCATTCCAAGGAAACTACAAACTTGGTGGACACTGATGGGTGGCTTCCAGTTAAGAATATCTTGGACTTTGCTAGGGTCAACCGCAACACCCTCGACGGATAAGACATGACCAAGGAATTTGACTTCACTAAGCCAAAACTCATATTTACTAAGTTTGGCATAAAGCTGATGTTCTCGGAGACGGGACAAAGCAATACAGAGATGCTCCGCATGTTCTTCTTTGTTTTTGGAATATATAAGAATATCGTCGATGAAAACCACGACGAAGCGATCGAGCTCGGGCATAAACACCGAGTTCATCAGATACATGAAATGGGCTGGAGCATTTGTAAGCCCGAATGACATAACAAGATATTCATATAGGCCATATCTGGTGGGGAAGGCGGTTTTAGGAATATCTTCAGGCCTGATTCGGATTTGGTGGTAACCAGACCTAAGATCAATC
This sequence comes from Chrysopogon serrulatus, assembly GCA_015844335.1. Lineage (NCBI taxonomy): Eukaryota > Viridiplantae > Streptophyta > Magnoliopsida > Poales > Poaceae > Chrysopogon > Chrysopogon serrulatus. Next base: position 249,174 of record JADLZL010006288.1, on the reverse strand, counting down.
TTGGAGAACACCTTGGCTCCCGCAAGTTGGTCAAAGAGAAGATCTATACGAGGAAGAGGATATTTATTTTTGATGGTCACCTCATTTAGTGGACGATAGTCCACACACATTCTCAGAGTTTGATCTTTCTTTTTCACAAAGATAGCAGGACAACCCCACGGTGATGAACTAGGTCGGATAAAACCTTTGTCCAACAATTCTTTCAATTGAGTTTTCAATTCTGCTAACTCTTTTGGGGGCATCCTATAAGCTCTTCGGGATACTGGTGCAGTACCCGGCTTTAACTCAATCACAAACTCAACGTCTCTTTCTGGCGGTAGCCCCGGCAAATCCTCAGGGAACACATCTGAAAACTCACAGACCACAGGGATATCCTTGATTTCTTGCACTGAAGTTGCATTAACTGTCTCCACTGCTCTTTTGGGAATCGGGAATTGGATAAGAAGTGGGGACTGGTTATCAGGTAGCAACAGCTTAACGCTTCTATTTAGTGCATCTATCACAGCGCCATAATGGCGTAACCAATTCATTCCAAGGATCACATCTATATTTTGATCCTTCAGTACTATCAGATCCGTGGGATAGAGATACCCACCAAGAGATATAGGAATCTGATATACCATTTTCCGTGTGCATATACGCCCTCCCGGTGATTGCACCAAAAACTCATCTTTAATTTCTTTTATGGGGATTTCATGCTTTGTAACAAATGTGCGGTTGATAAATGTATGCGATGCACCAGAATCAAATAACGTAATTGCAGGGTGACTGGCAACAGGGAACATACCCATTAAAACCGGCTCTCCTTCCAGAGCGTTTCCAGGCTGAACTTGATACACACGTCCAGTCTTCCTCCCGGCATTGACCTTCGGGACACGCGTGTGTGTAGAACCGCCTAAATTTATACACTCACAAGAGTACTTGTCTTCCATTAGACACTAAGTACCCAAGGGAGCGCACTAATTTAATCGATTACGTCGAGCACACCCAACGGGAGAACTTCGAAAATCCACGCTTTTTCCATCGGGATCACAAATAAGGGAATAAAGCTTACAACAATCTTACATTTCTTACATCATATATTTACATTTGATCGAGTATTCTGTAACAAATGAAAGGATAAATACAGTGTAGCAAAATAAAAGTTGATTCATTTTAAATTGAACTGATGTATCTTGTACACTTGATCATTATTGCAGCAGAAATAAGTATTTATTCAATTACATGACTAACCATTTAATATGATGATAACATTATAGAACTGTTCTTTATAAAAACAATTAGTGAAGTTAAAAATAAAACTACTATCGCAGCGTGATCGGAATCCCTCGCTGAGCCCACCAGGAGGTATCCACACACAAGAGTTAGCAGCTAGCATCCACCTGTCACCTGCAACAGGGGGAAAAATAAAACCCTGAGTACTCAATTGTACTCAGCAAGACTTACCCAACAGGAGGAAATAAAATGATTCCAAGGAATATGCAAGGCTATTTGGCTTGCTAGGTTTATATTTGTGGGAAAGCATTACTAACAGTGCATCCTTATATTCAATTTTTGTAGCCATGATTAATTCATTAGCTAACCATTCTAGGTGAGCACCTGAAGTACTTTCAAGCAAGTGGTAAGCAATCAGAATCTCTTTTATCCATCTTTCATCTTCCACTTCTTACTACGATGCCAGAATAAGGCCCTCGTCGTTACCGTTCAAGAACGGCGATTCGCGAATCAATGTGCCCAGCTGGGTACCCCGAGACACACTCCTCGCCTGCATCCTAGACACAGACAAGAACAACTTGCTTTCTCCTGCCCGGGGCTCCAGATCCCCGTCCAAACTGGGACTCCAAGCCCCCGACATTCCCGGCCCGGCCGTAATGCGGTGCAAGGACCTCCAACCCAAAAAGAAAACACACGTATACACCGCCCTATACAGGTCCCGGATGAAGCCGGAACCCAAGACAAGAGAGAGCAAGCCTTCCGAGCGCCCATACACAAGTATGTGTTCGGGATAAGGAGATCTGTGACTTAACCTTCAACCCTTTAGCAACGATCGGTCCTTAACTGACTCAAAGGGACAAAAACGCAACCAGAGCCTCGCTCTGGTGCCCAACAAACCCAACGCCCATCCACGGTCCATGATACCGTCCCAGCCCGGTCTCCATTTATTATCCATATATAATCCATGTGATAGCAACCTGATAATAATAATAATCCGATCTCTCGCGAGTGATAGGAAATCACTCGTCTTCTATCGAGAACCTGTAGCATAGCAATCTACACGGTCCTGTCATACTAGTAAGACTCATAGGACAAGGATATTTATGCAGGTGGGTTTCATTCAACTCCTCCAAACTTAATGCAACATATATATTATAAAGTGCAGAATAGTAGAGGTTATGAACCGGGGCTTGCCTGGGTAAAAGCATATAACCAAGAGTTAGTACTCCAACTCCATGATACGTCCATCATGACACCATCTTCGTGTAACACCAGGTCCTTCGGTTGCATCGGTTCATCATCGCTCCTATTATGATATGCAACGATGCGATGCAGAAATGATGCAATCAATACAAGAGCAACAACAACTCTTAGAATACAACACATATAAACTATACTAACAGCTAGCTCTAATGGCTAACATCGTAAGCTACGTATCGAACTCATAAAACACCGTTCGTGACAGCGATGGTTTTCTAACTAATTCCTAGCCAATTTAATATATCTTCTAACTAGAGTATTTAGTCACCACCTTAGAATAGCTGTTCTGGAGCTACAAAAATTACAGAGAGCATATAATAATACAATGAACCTACAGCATAATTTTCATGATCATAGCTTTCACCAAAAAGCCACAAAAATTCATTAACTATATGTCCTTATTAGTACTTAAGCATTATAGAGCAATTTAATCACCCTAGGTGCAGCATAGAAACATATGCACAAATTACACTGCCAGATAGATTACGATTTTAGGATTCTAACAAAATTAGTTTCACTATTTTTGGACACTTATGTGAATTGATATTAATTATCAAATTCTAGCCCAGCATTTAAATTAGAAAACCAATTCTAATTACCCTGGAAAAACGAAAAGGGAAACCAGCCGGCTCGGCCCAACTTGGGCTCGGCCCGTGCACGCAAAAGGCCCGCGGCGGAAGAAGTCCACGCGCCTCGGCGCTTTTTCAGAAAAGACCCTGCGCTTCTACCTAATCGCGAAAGACCATTTACACTATTTCTACAGACTAAGGCTTCGCATCCAACACCCTGTGAAGATTCATCTTCACATCGACGGGGTCCCTCGGCGGTGGCGCGCACAGCGCGGCGCGAAGCAAGAACCGGCGCCTCGGCCGGCCGGCAGGGGCACTCCGGCGGTCCCGAGGCGTCCGAGCAACTAAATCTACGGCACGCGCATCCCTAGGATGCCTCTCAGCGCGCGAGGAGCAGCGTGGCCTAGCCAAACGTGGGGCGGCCATGGCGAGTCAAGTTCATGGCCATGGCGTGGCCGTCCCATCGAGCGTGAGCAGTGGACAAAGAAAAGGAGGGGCGTGTGAGCAACAGAGGCTTACATCGGATGTAGCCGTGGTGGTGGCTAGGTTGGTGGCGGTCCGAGCGAGGCCGACCGCGCGCGCCCGACGGAGGCGGCGGCGGTGCTCGGCTCACGGCGTGACAAATACACGGCTCGTCGGCGACGCGTCCGGATCCCCCCCGAGGTGATTACGGGCACAAGGAGGTCAGATCAAACTAGGAGGCGCCTCTAATCGACCCGAAATCGACCAACACGGCCTACCTCCCCGGCTTGCTCTTCACAGCGGCGAAACTGACCGGCGGTGGCGATTTTGTGAAATTGGGGAGCTGTGGAGCACGGCAGGGGCCGTGGGTGCATTGGGAGGCTAGCTAGATTCTATGAGCGACCACTGGCATGGGGAATTGGAATGAGAGACTGCGAGCTGCCCGAATTTGGGACGAGAGCGGCGCTGTTAAAGGCGGGGTGATGCCAAGAGGGGTGCACCTGCGCGAGCGGTGGCGCTGGGTGGCTCCGATCATTGATGGCTGAGCAGGGAAGCGTCCAATCGACCTGCTGCTCGGGCCCAAACGACTTGATGGAAACGTGCGCGCAAGGGAGGAGCTGGGAGGCACTGCTCGTCCGGCCGCAGTGCCATAATTGGCAAGGCGACGGCGAGCATGGCCAGTGACGCGACGCGACGCGACGCGAGCGGCTAGGACGCTACGCGAGACGCAGCAGCCGGACGCTATGGGAGACAGCAACGATGTAGCTCGGTGGCCCGGGACAGCGACGACGCGAGCAGACGCTAGCTGGAACACGGACGCGACGCGACTGCAGCGAGTCGAGCAGTGCGACGCGTGACCGCGGTGGCGACACCATTAAGCCAGGGCAGCGCTAGCCAAGCAGTGGGCGGGGCAGCGACGTGACGCGGCGAGCAAGTCGGGCCCTGGGCAGAGCGGCCCGCGACGCCAGAGCACGCGGTGATCACACACGCCGCGCCGAACCGTGCTGCGCACGCTTTTTAAAGCCACGACCACGACCAAATTAGCTTATATGCTGCCAAACCAACTTGATAAGGCTCAAGAGAGAACTTAAGTCTACTAGACAAGGCATCCTATTCGGACTATACTCGACCAGGGAAGAAATTATGGACATGCCAAGTTGTGTTTGTCAGTGACGTCGCAGAGCTCGGCCAGAGCGTGAACATGGCCGACACAGTGAGGTTTTAAGGCTCTTTGGTCAAGGTTTTCGATGCCTAACCACTAGATATCTACCAGACCAACTCCCTAACGAGAAAGAGGGTACATCAAACTACAGGAAGAAACTAAAACATGGCACCATACTTAAGCTAGATCTTTCAGAATTAAACCACCAACATGGCAATGCCAGCAGTGTTCCAGTCTTGGAAATATTTCTGAGTCAAGAGCTGAATTCTAATTCGAGTTCCATTTTTTTTAAGCCTTTGGAAATACTAGCTAGCAAGTTTATTTCTCTAAAACAAAAGTTGCACTACCATCTACAAAGTTTATACTTCAAACTTTGTTTAGGCGCCACACACATGTTATTATTTATTTTGCTCAATAAAAAATTAATCTATTACCTTACGTGATATGAAGATCAATTGAAACTAGCACTCCTTTAATAACTTTATTGCCATTTTCAGATAGCAAACAATCGAGTACACACTTCAACACATGCATTAGCTCAAAATCACGATGCTCATGAAATAATTTGACAGGGGATTAAGTGCGAAACACCAGGGGTGTTACATCCTACCCCCCTTAAAAAGAATCTCGTCCCGAGATTCGGAGTAGGTAGAGAGAATGAGGAAAACACGATTACATTGCATAGAACTAAAACAACAGAGAGAGATTACATGATTAAGGTAATTCACACCTAAGCACTCAATCCAGCAGCCGAGCTAAACGGGGACAATGAAGGAACAACAAGATGATGATAATCCAGATCATGGCGTAGGTCCAACAGATCCAGAAACAGGTCAGTGGGAATTCGATCATCGTGAACTCAGAGGCTAGATTTAACCTCTGGGGTCGAAATCAGATCCTCTGCTTCGATCTAATTCCCCAGGCTAGGCTTGACTCGCAGCACTGGACTGCAAATCCCTTCTCTCTGGCTTAGCTTCTCTCAGGATCTAGCCAAGCTTCATCAGAGGAAAGAGAGGCGCTCAACGATTTTTGCGTTGAGGATTTGGAGAGTTGGGTGGCGGAGCGGGGGACTCAGAGTCGCGTTTATAGCTCAGCGGGGAGGGACGAGTGGTTGCGTTGTGCGGCGCCGAGGACGATGAGATTGAGTGGGAGGGGAAACGATGGCGGGTCACGGGGTGGGGCGGCCTCTGGCCATGGTGCGCTCCGCACTTAAGCCTGAGCGGGGAAAAGGAGACGGAGGGAATAGCGCGACGTGGAGGCGCGTGGGCGATCGAGGAAAAAGAAAAGAGGGGGGGTCCGGTACGGACGCGAGGGCGAGAATCGAGGGCATTTTTTTTGAAGGAGGGTGGCAAGGGTCGTCTCACAAAGTTCTAAAAACTGTACCAAACGGTTATACCGCTACCAGACTAAAGTGACTACTTAACCCTCTTGATTAATCACGTTTGCAAGACATTAATCACGCACAACATAACCACCGCAGAAAAGGCGATAAATCATTTCGGGGGACAACACACACAACGTCACTAGACTGCAAGGCAAACACACCGCCGAGATACAACGGGGGATACAACATCCGGAGAAGGCAAGGACACGTGGCCGCAAACCAAGGCACATCACCACGGGCAACTAGTCTACATCGCCGAGGCGGAGGGCTTCACGGGCCGTTCTCCCCCGAGGCTCTTCACGGGGTTGGGCTGCGTGCAAGGAAGGGGAGACTCAACCTCAGAGTCTTCCACAGGAGTAGGTGGCGGAGCGGTGGGTGCTGCCACATTCCTCACCCTCCCCTGTGGATAGGCGGGTATCCCCTCCAAGATCCGGGGTTGCTGCCCTTCCGGGCAGAGCCTCCGCCGATCACGAGCGGCGAAGTAGGCATCCCTCATCTGCCTCGGACGTGCGGTCATCCGCCTCCCCCGGGGCTCCGGCGGTGACAGTCTCACGGCTCTCGGCGGTGGCGGCTTGAGCACGTGTCATGGCAAGGCTCACATGGAGCTTCGGATGAAGAGCTCGGTCTCCTCGGCTCGGTGATGCACTTCCCTCGGCTTCGGGGCAAGCTGCTCGTGGTGCTCATCCAGGGGCCAAAGCAAATACGTGGCCAAGGACACCACGGTGGGGTCGACTGCCTGCAGGGGACGTCCTCGCAAAGTCTCCAGGCAGGTCCTCTAGAATGGAGAGTCCCGGTCCGAAGGCGGAAAGAACCTCATGGGAGAACGGGCAAGAGCATCCGCATGGATCTGGCACAGGATTCTCAGTGCCTTATGGGCTACAGCCTGGTAGGTGTCCGAAAAACGGAAACCGGTGGTGGTGGCGCTCCATTCATCTACACCAGGAAAGTTGTCACTTTTCCCAATGTAGACGGTAACCTCGCACCGCTCAATGCCATGCTGTAAGCACTCATAGCCCTCGTAAAGGGGACGGCCTCGGATCCCCAAAATTCTCTTGGTGGTATACGTAAGCTTGGGAAATCCCTCTACACCTCGGCAGTCTGCTGCTGGTCCAAACTACTCCCGGCCACCTCGGGCCGGGCTAGGAGGGTTGGTGGGTAGAAGGCAAGGGCATGGTGGCTCTTGTGAGGCCATCGGTTTTTGCTCAGGAAAGGTTGGGGAAAAGTTTAGCAAGTGTGGGGTGTGATGAAAACAACTGGGGTGGCCCTCTTTTGTAGAGGCCCAGGGCAAGGCTTCTCCAAGAAGCTTGACCAGTCCACGGCGATACTGTAGTGAAAACAGGAAGGCACAATGGGTGACTATAGCAGTGGTAAGGACGGGTCGACAGATGGGTCGAGGCTCGATGTGCCGGCATCAATGGCTTTAGAGGCATGGCCGTGGCATCACGTTCGAGGGAAATAGCAGAATTCATGTGACGTGAGATGAGTGAATGACCGAGGCCATGCGTGGGTGTCAGGTTCGAGCATCGAGGTGGAAGCGAAGGACCGACACGAGCGCAAAGAAGAGGGGGAAAGAAAGCATGCAAACAAAACTAGATGTGACCCAGCGATTTAAATGCGGCACAACGACGGTGAACAGAATGATGGAACGAAGGCCATAGGATTCCTGACCATGCTGCACCTAATTTACATGACACTGACTTTAGAGTTTTGAGAAGAGGATAGACAGACGATTTTAACTAGGTCTAGCTAGATTTAGGGGAAAACCAACACACATTAGCTAACACAACCAATGCACAAGCAGGAATGCATGAATGCACGTCCTAACCGTCCTCACACTATTGCCGCATATAGGGCAACCGTTCTCAGATTTTTGGCACATCGTTCACTCTCTATAACTAGCCGAATACTATCGAACTATGCTCGAGAGTTAGTGTACTGCAGAAGATAGGATTTAACCTATCTAAGTTAGCGTAGTGCCATCTATCCTAAATAAATAACCATAGTAATAGGGCTACTTATATAACTCGCATGCAAACGTCCTATCTTTTTTGACCAAATTTGTTGTCAAATTTTAATTTGAAAAAAAGGTTTTGAAGCTTTATTCGCTTATTTATGCTCTCGATACCACCTGTGGGCGTAACCACCTAAATTAATACACTCACAAGAGTACTTGCCTTCCATTAGACACTAAGTACCCAAGGGAGCGCACTAATTTAATCGATTACGTCGAGCATACCCAACGGGAGAACTCGAAAAATCCACGCTTTTCCATCGGGATCACAAATAAGGGAATAAAGCTTACAACAATCTTACATTTCTTACATCATATATTTACATTTGATCGAGTATTATCATAATAAATGAAAGGATAAATACAATGTAGCAAAATAAAAGTTGATTCATTTTAAATTGAACCGATGTATCTTGTACACTTGATCATTATTGCAGCAGAAATAAGTATTTATTCAATTACATGACTAACCATTTAATATGATGATAACATTATAGAACCGTTCTTTATAAAAACAATTAGTGAAGTTAAAAACAAAACTACTATCGCAGCGTGATTGGAATCCTCACCGAGCCCACCGGGAGGTATCCACACACAAGAGTTAGCGACTAGCATCCACCGTCACACCGCAACGGGGGAAAAATAAAACCCCGAGTACTCAATTGTACTCAGCAAGACTTACCCGACAGGAGGAAATAAACTGACTCCAAGGAATATGCAAGGCTGTTTGGCTTGCTGGGTTTATATTTTTGTAGGAAAGCATTACTAACAGTGCATCCTTATATTCAATTTTTGTAGCCATGATTAATTCATTAGCTAACCATTCTAGGTGAGCACCTGATCTACTTTCAAGCAAGTGGTAAGCAATCAGAATCTCTTTTATCCATCTTTCATCTTCCATTTCTTACTACGATGCCAGAATAAGGCCCTCGTCGTTACCGTTCAAGAACGGCGATTCGCGAATCAATGCGCCCACTGGGTACCCCGAGACACACTCTCGCCCGCATCCTAGACACGCACAAGAACAACTTGCTTTCTCTGCCTCGGGCTCCGGATCCCCGTCCAAACCGGGACTCCAAGCCCCCGACATTCCCGGCCCGGCCGTAATGCGGTGCAAGGACCTCCAACCTAAAAAGGAAGCACACGTATACACCGCCCTATGCAGTCGGTCCGGATGAAGCCGGAACCCAAGACAAGAGAGAGCAAGCCTTCCGAGCGCCCATACACAAGTATGTGTTCGGGATAAGGAGATCTGTGACTTAACCTTCAACCCTTTAGCAACGATCGGTCCTTAATCGACTCAAAGGGACAAAAACGCAACTGAGCCTCGCCCGATGCCCAACAAACCCAACGCCCATCCACGGTCCATGATACCGCCCCACCCGGTCTCCATTTATTATCCATATATAATCCATGTGATAGCAACCTCGATAATAATAATAATCCGTTCTCGCGAGTGATAGGAAATCACTGCCTTTCTACCAAGAACCTGTAGCATAGCAATCTACACGGTCTGTCATACTAGTAAGACTCATAGGACAAGGATATTTATGCGGGTGGGTTTCATTCAACTCCTCCAAACTTAATGCAACATATATATTATAAAGTGCGAGAATAGTAGAGGTTATGAACCGGGCTTGCCTGGGTAAAAGCATATAACCAAGAGTTAGTACTCCAACTCCATGATACGTCCATCATGACACCATCTTCGTGTAACACCAGTGTCCTTCGGTTGCATCGGTTCACCATCGCTCCTATTATGATATGCAACGATGCGATGCGAGAAATGATGCAATCAATACAAGAGCAACAACAACTCTTAAAATACAACACATATAAACTATACTAACAGCTAGCTCTAATGGCTAACATCGTAAGCTACGTATCGAACTCATAAAACACCGTTCGTGGACAAATGATGGTTTTCTAACTAATTCCTAGCCAATTTAATATATCTTCTAACTAGAGTATTTAGTCACCACCTTAGAATAGCTGTTCGAGCTACAAAAATTACAGAGAGCATATAATAATACAATGAACCTACAAATAATTTTCATGATCATAGCTTTCACCAAAAAGCCACAAAAATTCATTAACTATATGTCCTTATTAGTACTTAAGCATTATAGAGCAATTTAATCACCCTAGGTGCAGCACAGAAAACATATGCACAAATTACACTTTGCCAGATAGATTACGATTTTAGGATTCTAACAAAATTAGTTTCACTATTTTTGGACACTTATGTGAATTGATATTAATTATCAAATTCTAGCCCAAAGATTTAAATTAGAAAACCAATTCTAATTACCCCGAAAAACGAAAAGGGAAACCAGTAAACCGCTCGGCCCAACTTGGGCTCGGCCCGTGCACGCAAAAAAGGCCCGCGGGCGGAAGAAGTCCGCGGCGCCTCGACGCTTTTTCGAGAAAAAAGACCTGCGGCTTCTACCTAATCGCGAAAGACCATTTACACTATTTCTGAGACTAAGGCTTCGCATCCAACACCCCTGTGAAGAGATTCATCTTCACATCGACGGTCCTCGGCGGCGGGGGCCTGGCCTTGGCGACGACAAGCAAGAACCCGGCGCCTCGGCCGGCCGGCGGGGGCACTCCGGCGGTCCCCGAGGCGTCCGAGCAACTAAATCTACGGCACGCGCATCCCTAGGATGCCTCTGCGCAGCGCGAGGAGCAGCGTGGCCTAGCCAAACGTGGGGCGGCCATGGCGAGTCAAGTTCATGGCCATGGCGTGGCCGTCCCCATCGAGCGTGAGCAAAGGGGACAAAGAAAAAGGAGGGGCGTGTGAGCAATGTGAGGCTTACATCGGACGTAGCCGTGGTGGTGGCTAGGTTGGTGGCGGTCCGAGCGAGGCCGACCGCGTGCGCCTCGACGGAGGCGGCGGTGCTCGGCTCACGGCGTGATAGCGTCACCGGCTCGTCGGCGACTTTCGTCCGGATCCCCGAGGTGATTACAAAAACAAGGAGGTCGAGATCAAACTAGGAGGCGCCTCTAATCGACCCCGAAATCGACCAACACGGCCTACCTCCCCCCGCTTGCTCTTCACAAAGGCGAAACCGACCGGGCGGTGGCGATTTTGTGAAATTGGGGAGCTGTGGAGCACGGCAGGGGGCGTGGGTGCATTGAGAGGCTAGCTAGATTCTATGAGCGACCACCGGCATGGGAATTGGAATGAGAGACCGCGAGCCGCCCGAATTTGGGACGAGAGCGGCGTTGTTAAAGGCGGGTGATGCCAAGAGGGGTGCACTGCGCGAGCGGTGGCGCCGGGTGGCTCCGATCATTGATGGCCGAGCAGGGAAGCGCCCAATCGACTGCTTTGCCGGGCCCAAACGACTTGATGGAAACGTGCGCGCGCAAGGGGAGAGCTGGGAGGCATCGCCGTCCCGCCGCGTTGCCATAATTGCAAGGCGACGGCGAGCATGGCCGCTGACGCGACGCGACGCGACGCTGAAGCGGCCAGACGCTACGCGAGACGCAGCAGCCGACGCTATGGGAGACAAAGAACGATGTAGCTCGGTGGCCCGGGACGGCGGCGACGCGAAAGCGACGCTAGTCGAACACGGACGCGACGCGATCGCAGCGAAGTCGGCGATCGCGGCAGGCGACGCTGCGATGCGGTGGCGACACTATTAAGCCAGGCAGCGCTAGCCAGCGATTAGGCGGGCGGCGACGTGACGCGGCGAGCAAGTCGGGCCCCGGGCGGGGCGGCCCTTGATGCTAGAGCACGCGGTGATCACATACGCCCGCCGCCCGAACCGTCTTTGCGCCGACGCTTTTTAAAGCCCACGACCACGACCAAATTAGCTTATATGCTGCCAAACCAACTTGATAAGGCTCAAGAGAGAACTTAAGTCTACTAGACAAGGCATCCTATTCGGACTATACTCGACCAGGGAAGAAATTATGGACATGCCAAGTTGTGTTTGTCGGTGACGTCGCAGAGCTCGGCCGAGGCGTGAACATGGCCGACACAAAGGAGGTTTTAAGGCTCTTTGGTCAAGGTTTTCGATGCCTAACCACTAGATATCTACCGGACCAACTCCCTAACGAGAAAGAGGGTACATCAAACTACAGGAAGAAACTAAAACATGGCACCATACTTGTAACACCCCTGGTGTTACGCGCTTAACCCCCTGCCAAATCATTCTGTGAATCTCGTGATTATGTGTTGTTGCTTGTGTTTGTGGGTGAAAACAATTTCTGTTAAACGTACCAAGCTCAAGAAAAATGTTAACTGGAAGCTACCCTCAGTTTCTCCTTATATCGCTTAAGGCACAAGATCAATTTTTTTTTCTTGAGTAGAATTAATATAGAACATGCATGTCTTTCCTAAACGAAGTTTGTAGCATAACTTTTATAGATGGCAATGCAATTGGTTTCATGGGAAAATAATGTTGTTAGCTAGTTTTTCCAAGAGCTTCGGAAATGCAGCTCAAATCGAATTCCAGCTTTCGGGACTTAGCCGCTTACGCAACTCTGGCCGGTGTGACACTTGCCATGTTGGTATTCAGTTTACGCAAAATCTAGTTAAGCAATCGTAGCATGTTTTGGCCCAGATCAGCAGATTAGATGTGCCCTCTGTAGTGTGGAGGAGCTGATTTAGTGTTTGACCTCGCGGTTTAGTTCTTCTACTCGCTTTAAAAGTCCGTGCAGGCCCTCTGTTCCGCCTCCCTGGAACACGGGGCGCGGATCGCCGCTAGCCTGCGCCGTTCGCCAGCGTCTGGGGTCGGGGCGGCAGTTGCGGCTTGCGGCCGGTCATGCCTGCCTGCCTAGGCCGCCGCTCCGGCTTGCTCTTTGCCCAACGACTTGACCTCGCGCGGCGTTGTCCCGCCATCTCCGTGGCGGCAAGCGTTGCGCTCGTCTCTGCGGCGTTGCTGGTCATGCATGACCCGCAGCGTTGAGTCGCCTTTGTCGTGCTCCACGTCTGGCGCCTAGCTAGCGGCGAGCCCGCCCATGCTAGCGCTTGCCACGTTACTCAGCGTACCGAAGTGTCTCGCCCGTCTCTATCGCGATCTTTGGGAGCCGAGCATGCCACGCCGAGCCGCCTTTACCCTCGCCCGTCCCGGCTGGCCGCCGCCGCCACCATGCCTCTGTTGGCGTTGACGCCTAGCTTGTTCCTCCTGCGTCGTGGTCGGCAACAAGCCCACGCCAAGCGTCTTGAACCACCGGAAGCCACACTCCCCGACCATGCAAGTTTGTCTCGGTCCGCTTCCTCTCGGCCGACATGGTCGGCGGGCCACCGCCAAGTTAGGCAGAATTGGCGGCACTTGAGCCGACGGGTACACCTCACTTGTTCACCGTCAACGCTACGCCTAGCCACGCCCACCCATTCGCAGATAAAGTAGGGAGGAGCTCCAATTTGGGAGTTCTCTCGCCGTCGGTTCGGGTAAGGCGAACGGCGCTCTCCCAAATTGCCACTCACCCAAAGCCTAGAATCCAATTAACCTACGCCACCGGCTTTGCCTCAAGCTCCTCTTCGTCGGGCGCACCTTCCCGAGTTCTTTCTTTGCCGTGCTTGGGCGGATGACACGGCCGTGTCATCCACCGTCTTGGGGCGAGCTCTCTCTGCTCACTCGCGGGCAGCATGCCTCGGCCGTTCTCCGACCCAACCGACATCGCCACCGCGTCAGTCCGTGGTAAACCTCTCGGTGCTCACGCGCCTTTTCCTCTCGCTTCGCCGCCGCTTGAGGCCACCGGAGGCAGCTGTGCCGCCGTGGGATCCACGCTGTCGCGCCCTCCGCATCCCCAGCTAGGTCTGCGCCTCTCCCCGCGCCGCTAGGGTCTCCTAGGGGCACACGAGTTATAGTTTTGGGCTCCGGCTACCTCGTGGCCTCCGTGCAAGGCCCCCTAGGCCGGTCGAGCCACCGGCGGCCGCGACGCCAACCATGCATCTGCCGCCGCCAGGCATGCTCGATGTGAAGGCAAATATATTCGAGGTGTTAGTTGCAAAGCACAGTAATGTTAAAATAGTGCGAATAGTGTTTCGAGATTAGGCTGGAAGTGCAGGGTCTCTTTTGCAAAAGAGCTTTCGGGCGCCTTGTGCTCTGCTGAGTGGGCCGCCGCTCATGGGCCAAGCCCGGCTGGGCATGGCACTGGGCCGGATGTCCCTTTTCATTTTCCGAGGGGGATTAGAAATAGCTTTATATTTTAAGTTTAAGCTAAACTTTATAAATTAAGTAGAAAATAGAATATAAGTCCAAAAATAGTGAAACCCGATTTTGTTAGCTTTCTAAAATCACTATCTATCTGTTGGTAGAGTTTGTTCATGCAGTCCTGTTACAATTGCAGTAGGTATTTAATTACTCTAGTGTGCCTTTCTTTAATAGGTTAAATTAGAAAATGATTTAGTGGGGCAACTAGATGATAAATTTAGCTCCAAGCTTCATGCAGTAGTTTCATGGTATTGTTATGTGCTCTCTATAATTTTGGTAGTTCAAGAATAGCTAGTTGCTAAGGTAGCTAAAACACCCTAGTTAGATTATGTATATATTAAATGGCTAGGGAGTAATTGTAGCTTGTCATGAAATGATGCTTTGTGAGTAAAATATTTAGGTAATCGCATTAGCCATTAAGAGCTAGCTTGTTAGCTTAGTTCGTATGCGTGTTTTATTTTAAGAGTTGTTGTTGCCAGGTGTTTTGATTGCGTGGTGTGTATTCTTCCGTTGCATTCATATGTTGCATCATTGCATATCATAATAGGAACGGTGGAGAATCAATGGATCAATCGAGAGTCATGGTGTTCTTAGATGATGGCATCATGGTGGATCTGCTGTGAAGATTGGAATACTAACTTTTGGTTATCTTTTACCCAGGCAAGCCCCGGTTCACAACCCCTACTATTCTGCACTTTATAATATTTGTTTGTGCATTAGGTTTTGAGGAGTTGGATGAAACCCACCTGCATAAATATCCTTATCCTATGAGTCTTACTAGTATGACAGGATCGTGTAGAATTGCTATGCTACAGGTTTCCGGTAGAAGTCGAGTGATTGCCTGTCACTCGAGCGAGAGATAGGTTTATTATTATTACCATCATGTTATTATCACATGATTATATGTTGTAATAAATGGAGACCGGACGGGACCGTATCATGGACCGAGGATGGACGGTGTTTTTGGGTTTGTTGGGCAAATGAGCGAGGCTCGGTTGCGTTTTTGTCCCGCTTTGTGTCGATTAAGGACCGATCGTTGCTAAAGGGTTGAAGGTTAAGTCACAGATCTCCTTATCCCGAACACATACTTGTGTATGGGCGCTCGGAAGGCTTGCTCTCTCTTGTCTTGGGTTCCAGCTTCATCCGGACCGGCTGTATAGGGTGGTGTATTCGTGTGTTTTCTTTTTGGGTTGGAGGTCCTTGCACCACATTACGGTTGGACCGGGAATGTTGGGGGCTTGGAATCCCGTTAGGACGGGGACACGGAGCCCCGGCGGGGAGAAAGCAAGTTGTTCTTGTGCATTATGCGGAATGCGGACGAGGAGTGTGTTTCGGGGTACCCACCGGGCACATTGATTCGCGAATCGCCGTTCTTGAACGGTAACGACGAGGACCTTATTCTGGCATCGTAGTAAGAAATGGAAGATGAAAGATGGATAAAAGAGATCCTGATTGCTTACCACTTGCTTGAAAGTAGTTCAGGAGCTTACCTAGATTGGTTAGCTAATGAATTAATATTGATTTGCTAAAACTTGAAAATAAGGATGCACTGGTAGTAATGCTTTCCTGCAAGTATAAACCTACAAGCCAAATAGCCTTGCATATCCTTGGAGTCATTTTATTTCCTCCTGTCGGGTAAGTCTTGCTGAGTACAATTGAGTACTCAGGGTTTTATTTTCCCCTGTTGCAGGTAACAGATGGATACTAGCTGCTGACTCTTGTGTGGGAATACCTCCTGGTGGGCTCAGCGAGGAATTCCAATTACGCTACGATAGTATTTTATTTACAATCTCTTTACCAAATGTTCTTATAAGAAAAACTCTATCATGATTAATATCATCCTCATGTTAACTACTTATACCTGTCCTTGAATAATAGTTTATTCCGCTGCAATAATAATTAGGTGTCACCATGTAAGCTTAAAATAAATCAACTTTCATTCTGCTACACTATAATGATTCTTCCGCTGTTGTAAATAAGAAGTAATATTCTGATCAAGTGTCAATTTAAGATATAAAAGATGTAAGTTTATGGTAAGCTTTATTCCCTTATTTGTGATCCTGCTGAAAACTGTGGAGTTTCGAGTTCTCCCCCTGGGTGTGCTCGACAGAATCGATTAAATTAGTGCGCTCCCTTGGGTACTTAGTGTCTAATGGAAGATAAGTACTCTGGTGAGTGTATTAATTTAGGCGGTTCTGCCACAATACTTAAGCTAGATCTTTCAGAATTAAACCACCAACATGGCAATGCCAGCAGTGTTCCGACTTGGAAATATTTCTGAGTCAAGAGCTGAATTCTAATTCGAGTTCCATTTTTTTAAGCCTTTGGAAATACTAGCTAGCAAGTTTATTTCTCTAAAACAAAAGTTGCACTACCATCTACAAAGTTTCTACTTCAAACTTTGTTTAGGCGCCACACACATGTTCTATATTATTTTGCTCAATAAAAAATTAATCTATTACCTTAAGTGATATGAAGATCAATTGAAACTAGCACTCCTTTAATAACTTTATTGCCATTTTCAGATAGCAAACAATCGAGTACACACTTCAACACATGCATTAGCTCAAAATCACGATGCTCATGAAATAATTTGACAGGGGATTAAGTGCGAAACACCAGGGATGTTACACTGTGAAACACCCCTGCCCTCGACTCGTGCGTCTTCTTTTGCCGGACCCTTGCTGAAAATTGGAAGTATTTCTTTTGGGATAGGGTCAGTTTCGATAAAGGTGTCCGGTTTGATTGCAATTAAAACACGGACCGAAACCAGTGGAAGCATTTTGGGGAGCTGGTGGAGTTGTGTTTCGAGCACCCTGGGTGTTCGGCTGCTGGGGATAGGTTGCGGCAGCAGGGCAAGTGTACACCTGTTGCCTTTGGGCTTGTTGCTGCTGGGGTGGGTAGGGATAGGATTGGTGGCTTTGCTGCTGCTGTGGATAACGGAATGGCTGGCGATGGTGCTGTGTGGGATGGTAGATAACCTTCTAGCGCTTTTGGATTCCGCCAGACTGTCGAGGAAAAGCACGTCGCTCTTCATTCTTTTGCTTCAACAGGGATCTTTCATAAGAGATTGCAATATCCACTGCCTCATAGAAGGTGGCATTTGGATTTGCAGTAAGGTGGGTTTCGATATCGCTCTTTAAACCCCTGAGAAAACACTTCTTCTTCTTTTTGTCGGTATCCACATGTTTCGGTGCATATTGTGATAGGTGACTAAACGAGTTCACATACTGCACCACTGATCGTCCACCCTGTTTCAGAGCCAGAAACTCTTCCAGTTTTGCTTGCATCACCCCGTCAGGAATGAAATGCTGACGAAATGCATCTTGGAACATGGTCCAAGTGACTTGCTGTCCGGCTGGCTAGCGTGCTAGAAAGTTTGCCCACCACGCTGATGCAGGGCCTCTCAACTGTTGGGCAGCAAACTTGGGTTTCAACAGGTCTGGACAACCCTCTAACAGGTCAAACTTTTGATCTATCACACGAAGCCAATCATTGGCCTCTAAGGGTTCCTCAGCCCTAGTAAAAACTGGCGGACGGGTTTCTGTAAAGTCCGCATATGTGATCTCATCGTGATCACGACGGCCACGATTCTCATAGGGTGCATCACGATTTTGTTGACTTATTTCCCGTAGCATACGGGCATTCTCAGTGGTGGCATGGACTAAAGCTGCCACAGCTTTAGCCAAGGACGGTGGTGCTGGTGCTGGCTGCGGGGCCTCACCCCTCTCTTGTGAAGAACCAGCGTGAAAATGATCCGACATCTGTTATAGACAAGATCAAACTTATTCACAAGCAGATTTATTGAACTTTAAAACAGCAGTACAAACCAATCACACATGGGTTCACTTCTTCATATTACAGGTCCGCTCATAGGCAGGACATACCCAGGTTAACTACTTAGCATATAAGGATAACTATTTTACATATCTCTCTCAGGGAATTCAGACGTCTGACTCATTGCTGCGCGATCGACTCGTCCGCCTCGGACTCCTCGGTCGGTGTCGGGTGCACTTCCGGCGACTCCACGAAACCCAAGTCGTCCCGCGGCTACCGCTTTATTGGTACAGAGGGATCGTGGAGGTTGTACTTCGGTGATGGACTTCCTCATGTAGTGCTGCATTGTAGGCTTGGAGATCATCTATCTGCACTGTAACTCCTCAATGTAATCGTACCCATCGTTCCTCTGATTCATTGCGCCTTGCAGCTCATGCTGAAGGCGAGCAATGGTCATTTGGAGCTTGTGGATGGTATGAAGATCTGACTGCTCCTGCCGCAGCTGACCCGATAACTCAGACTTCACCTCGTCTCTCTCGGCAATTGCTATTCCACGCTCCTTGGTGGCGATAGCTAACTCAGCAGAACAACTTCGGCTATCTTTTGCTTTTTGGTTATCTTCTTTTTTCTCGGGCTTTGGCTCGCTTGGGCCGGCTTCAAAGATCATTATGCGTCGCGGTGCCGGTGGTGACGTGGCACACCCTTAGAACCGATCATCTTTCGAGCAGTCTGTTTGGTACGGGCCATCTTGTAGAAAGTAGAGATAGAGTCTATAAGATTGAGAGCTTTAAAGTCAGCAAGAACAGAATTGATTTTACTTAGCCCAACTACTTTTTATCGGGGATAAAATTTTAAACATGTGAGTTAAACATGATGCATGATCGAACCCCACGGATCAAGCAAAAAGTTTTTAAACTAACATAAGCATACTTTTTAATAATATAGGGCAAAAAAAAAACACATGATACTCCGCTTAAGACTTCTTTTTAAATAACACCTAACAAGGCTACAAGAAAGAATTAAGACGGAGCAGAAGCAATTTGGACCAAACCCATTTAACTTTTGGATCCAAAACATTTTGAAGTTTTTGAAAGGTAACACTGTGAGTATCTTTGTAAGCACCGCTCTGATACCCTTTGTGGCAGAACCTTCTAAATTATATGGCCCACAAGCGCCTGACATTGTCCCTAAGACCTCCGTCGGCTATGCTTGTACACCACATAACTTAAAACGTTCCGTCGGGTGGATCCCCGATAAACCACGATTACTCCAGGATCGATACTTACAGAGACATCACAGTGTTACAACAGTTTTCATATACAAATACTAGAGTAGTGGAAGACTTACAATAACTTAATTTATAAACCTTTTTCAAACTTATACAAACTAGAGTGTCATTATTACAAACCAGCGGAAGTACCATTATATAACTTTATTACAAACCACACAACGAAAGTGCCCTGCCCAGAGGCCACTCAATTCATTCCTCGTCAGTCACTTCTTCGACAACCGTCATGCAACAAGGGCCGTAGCACTCTTGCCCATGCGGTTCACCTGCAACAGGGGTTGAACAAACCCCGAGTACAAAAAGTACTCCAAAGACTTACCCGATCAAAAATTGGGGAGAAGACTCAGGAATGCTGGCTAATGGGAATCAAGGTGAGGCTTTAGCAAGATCAAAAGACACCCTTTTGCGAAAAGAGACTAAGCCCATCCTTACTTTAACAATCACTTGTCAAACACATGCCGGATTCAAAACCTTTCATTCTCACACTTTCATTCTTACTACGATGCCGGGACTCGGATCAAGTCTCCCATATCGTGGAGCACCGACGATTCGAATAAACAATATACCCAAATGGGGCTTCCTAGCCACACGATGTATGCAGGACCGAATATCTTACATACATCAACTCAACGCTTAGAGTTCTCCATACCGAGAACGGTGTATGCAGTACACCACCTCTCTACGGCCGCTTCGGTCACTTCGGGCGGTGCGCATCGTAGGATGGGTACACGCTTCTGATCCGTTCTAGTAATGAATAGTCCAAGTGGAGCTTACCGCTATTAGCATGCGACTAGTACTATCCAATAACCTCATGATCCCAAATAAAAACAACGGACGGTCCTTAACCGACACAATTAAATTTTATTGAAAAAAAAAAGAGTTAGCATTTTTCTTGGATAGAGCACATCACAGGGATCACATACATATTTTTGTTTCATTTTTATCTGCCTAAAATAAATTATCACAAAAAGATGAAAAATAACATTTAGAAATTAAAAGGAAAAAGAAAAACATTTTACCCCGCCTGTGGGCTCATCAGGCGCCCATCCGCACGGCCCGCCTGCTTCAGCTAGCAGCGGCCGCGCGCGGCTCTCCCTCTCTCTCTCTCTCTCTCTCTCACAGACGCCGACAGGGGGCCGGGTGTCGCCCCGCCGTCCCTCCTTCTTATCTCCGACCGTAATGCGGCGCTGGCGGCGACCGGCGACCGTTCTCCCCAACGACGCCCTCTCGGACGAAACTAACTACATCACCAGACTCCTCTCTCCGAGACGCTCCTAACGAGCTATGATACGCCCCCTCTCACTCACCGGAGCTCGCATGGCGACGGCTTTGGCGGCTTTCGGCGGTGGTGTGACACACGGCGGCCGACACACCGAGTATCTCCTGTGAGACCAAGCGTAGCAGCGTAACCAAATGACTCACCGTGGACCCGAAACGACTCGAACGTGATACGCAAAGAACCTTAGATAGGTATAGCAACGCGTCGCGGCCACGGCAAGACGGCGGCGCCACCGGCGGCCATGTGTCCCTGGCCAACTCACGATGACTCAAACCCAACCGACACCCCCCGAAAGCCTTAGGAGCTCACCGTGACTTGAAAACAAAGGAGCTACGAGCGTGGGAGTGGGTGGAACAGGGTCGACGGCGGTGACCGAGGCTACGGCGGCGGCAAAGGGATCGAGGCGGGGAAGACAACGGCGTTTTGCGGCGACTCCTGGCCGCTAGAGATCGCGATTTGTGGCTCGTGGGACGCCAGTAGGAAGCTAGCGGAGCTGTGTGCAAGGGTGTAGGCTCGATCGTGGAGCACGGAAGGCGAATTTTTGCCCGGTGAACCGAGAGGTGTCGACGGCGGCAGAAAAGTAGAAGCTTGGCGGCGGCGGCCCACGACCTTTTATAGAGCAAGGGTGGGTCGTGGATGTGGCGGCAGCCAGCGATGGCGGTGAAGTGGACGGCGTCGCGTGAAACCCGAGAACGCGCGAGATTGGCCACGGCGGCAGTCGGTGACCGGCCGGCATGGGCGCCGGGTAAGCCGCAGCCCCCCTGTACATCTACCGTAGCAGGACACCTCACCCATTATTCTTTTTTAAATTACTCCCAAAACTTGAACTAGACTCAAAATTCTCCAAAAACACAGATTGTGTAAAATTTCATGCTCTACAACTTTCATTAAGAAAGTTTTGTCAGAATCCAAATAAATTTTGAATTGCATTTCAAATTTGAATTTAGGGCAAAAACCCTAACTTCAAGGATTTTAAAATTACTTTTAAATTTTGAATAAAATATGAAAATCTCCAAAAATAAAAGTTGTTCCATTTTTTCAAGATATACAACTTTCATTTAGGAAGTTTTTCATGAAACCAAATAATTTTTGAATTAGAGTTTAAAACTCAAAAGGGGACAATTTCCAATTTAAACAACTTTTGAAATTACTTCAAATTTTATTCAAAAACTTGAAAAACTTTATATACCAAAGTTGTAGAGCTGAAAGAGATGCACAAACTGTATTTTTGGAGTTTTCCCAAATTTTGAATATTTTGAGATGAAATTGTAAAGGGGCAAAAACACTTTGAAATTCACTCTTTTTGAAAAGTTTTTCAAATTGAATCTTTGGGCAATTAATTGATGATGATGTGGCACTTTTTCAAACCCAACCAATAGTACACTTTCAAAGTACAAAGTTCATACTTTGAAATAGTGCCATTGGTTAGCAACCTTTATTTAGAAAATTGATTATGGTTAGCTCATCAAAATTGAAAGTGAAATTCAAATTCCAAATTCAAATTTGATTCTTTCTTGCACCTCGTTTGATTTATAAAACTGGTTTGATGTGTGAGTCGGGGTTAGGCAAACACTTGCAACACCAAGGTTAATTTTAATTGGTTGCTTTTATTGATAAAAGTAAACATGTGAGTGAAATTTAAATTATCAACACATACACATGTGATCTAAAAGAGCTCAAACAAAACCCTAGAATTGTAAACTCATTTTAATCATCTCCATTAGGGTTTTCTAATCATGAATGCTTATGCAATGATGATGATGACATGGCAGGTTTAGGTTAACGTAACACCGGAGGTGTTACATCTCCAAAGCATAATTTGACTTTATATTTTAATAAAAATATTTACTAAAAAGTTATATATTTTTATGAAAGTGTTTTTCAAGACAAATCTATTCATATGGTTTTCACATTTTTAAACTCAACAAAGTTAATCATGATTTACTTTCCCAATATTTGACCCGCCATGTACAAAACAACATGAATTACTTGGTATGAAGGGAGTATCCGATATTACATAATATTAATTTCTTTATATGTCTCTTGACTTGTTGTCCTCACTCTCACCGCTAAAGGCGGCCCTAATGGCTGGTTATTTGGCTAGCTAGATGTGATGCAGTAGGGAAAAAGTAGGAGAGAATATGAGAAAGGAGCATATATGGTCTAATAACATATAAATATATAAAGTAGTCTCTGATTTTGTCTCTCACCTTCACGTCAAGCTACATACCTAATACCATTGGGGACACCTGTAGAGGTGAGCACAACAACACCCAATGTCTAATTTCCAAGCTTAAATTTTCTAGACCCGAACTTGAAATCTGGACTACAAATTCGGAGAGTAACCCTTGATACCCACATTTAATTAATGTACTTTGGGCATTGATCCTGCTACCCGAATTAACCTTAGTACCCGAAATTTATGTATGTGTGATGTGTATGAGTACATACGTTTATCTGCTTGAACAACATTTGTGGTCTGAAGACTTATGCGGTTTGCTACTTTGTTATTTGCTGTGATTGCTTATATGTTTTTGTCTATTAATCATAGTTTTAAATAGCCGGCTATAGCCTCGCTATAGCTTCGCTATAGCCTTTTGAGCATGTTGCCGCTAATTGAATCAATGTATAATTATCCGCTATAGCCTCGATTTAGCCCGCTATAACCCCGCTATAGCTTGTTTTGGAGGCTCGCCGCTATTTGTTGTAGCCCGCTATTTAAAACCTTGCTATTAATGCTGGTCAAATTTGTTGTTTATTGCTTTAAAACGTCACTAAAGTTTAGATATTTTGATAGTTTTTTAATCAAATTTAGGTACTTTGGTATACTTGAACCTGGATTTTTGGGTACCTGAATTATCGGGTAGTGTTTTCTTAAGACGAAAATCGAGTATCGGTTTCTATTTTTCTTTTTCTTGTCCCTGTCGCCAACTAGAGCTGCTCGACCATGTCCTTGCCGCGCGCTGAGCTCTATCGCCCGCGCCACCATGGGCAAACCGACTGTAGGCCCTCGCGGCCAGCCTCGTCGCCTTCCCACTAACGCCACCACATGAGGTCCCTATGACGAATACCCGCGGCAACTGCCTCACTGAGAAAAACAATGCATGTGCTGGTGTTTTCCATTTAGCCCATTATGAATCCATATTGGAGGTTTTTTAGAACTAGAGTAGGTCTCCAAATAGGGCCTTAGGGTACTGTACTATCTTGATTGTTTGGATGTTAGAACATATGATGAGATTATTACATGGATCTCCAAGCCATACACTAGCTATATTATGGACTCTTGCTTCTGATTCTCATGCATTATGTGATCGTTGAATACTTGAATATGTTTGATCATCCACGTTACAGTGTAATAAGTTCTATACCCTGTTAATTCTTCACCTTGCTCTTTGAAATTTCTTGGTCCCTATAAAACTAGTCCTCGTTCCTAATAAAAGATAATGGAGGAAGTATAACGTACGAGCATATTTTGATAGTAAAAGTAAAAAAGTAGTAACTGAGTATTGACGCACTATATATTCTTGTCAGAGTTCCAAATGCACAGGCATGGTAATGATTAGGCTCACCCTTTAGAGTAATGACCACTAAATTAAGGAGACAGATGCACGAATACATGAATGCACATATACATCGTTCCGTAGTCCGTACTAGTACAGTACTCCTAGTCCCAGGTGAAAAAAAATTACCAAAACTGTCGTAGTTTATACCATCGCAAACCAAGGTTTTACCAAAACTGTCAATTGTCCAGAAATGCAGAGGGTAACATTGGAACACAGACAGTTGTTTTTTTTCCCACTAAAAAAGTTTTTTTTTTAAACAGAGCGGTTAAAAAGCTAGAGCCAGTTAAATAGGGGGAGGAGGCTTCGGTTGCCATCTCACTCTCACCATCACTCTGGCCTCTTCCACGGCCGCCTCCGCCGCCGCCGCCACCTCGCCGCCGACCACCATAGCATAAGATATTCCAGAGCTTGCGCCCCTCGCGCATGGTTCTTGGCTTCTTGTTTGCTCGACGTGCACTACTGTAACTAATCGACTATAAGCGTGGTGACGACTGACGAGATGATGCCGGTGGAGGCGGCGGCGGCGGCGGCGGCGGATGACTGGTCGGAGTGCGCGTTCTCGCTGACCTGCGAGGAAGACTGCGCCGACCTCGGCGACGGCGTCGTAGACGACGGCGAGTTCTTCCCGCTCTACAATGCCGGCGACGAGGAGGAAGAGGAGTACTTGGAGCAGCTGGTGTTCAAGGAGACCAGCTTCTGCTCCTCCTCCTCCTCCGACTCAGCCGCTGACTGCGACGGCGACGAAGAATACCCTTCGCTCGCCTCCGAGGAGTGGTTCCGGCAAGCTCGCCTCGCCGCCGTCAAGTGGATTCTTGAAGTGAGTCCCGATTAGCTTAGCTCTAGGCTCCTTGACACCATCAGGTTGGCATGGCATCTGATTGCATCGTTCGCCATTGCAGACCCGCGGGTGCTTCGGCTTCAGCCACCGGACGGCGTACCTCGCCATCGCCTACTTCGATAGCTTCCTCCTCCGGCGACGCGTCGATGTAATCCATCCCCGCCGCCGTTTAACAAAAAAGTTCTTTTTTTAAAGAAAAAAGGCTCTGCTTTTGGGGACCAACGAATGCCTGACGCCGGGCATTGCCATTGGTGACTGCAGAGGGAGGCGATGCCGTGGGCGGCGCAGCTGCTGTCCGTGGCGTGCGTGTCCGTGGCCGCCAAGATGGAGGAGTGCCAGGTGCCGCCGCTGTCGGAGTTCCACGCCGGCGGCTATGATTTCGACTCGGCGTCCATCCGCCGGATGGAGCTGCTGGTGCTGTCCACGCTCGGGTGGCGCATGGGCGCCGTCACCCCCTTCGACTTCCTCCCCTGCTTCTCGTCCCGTGTCCACCCGCACGGCGGCGCCGGCGCCGGCGGCCACGTCGCCCTCAAGGCCATCGGTTTCATCTTTGCCACGGCTGAAGGTTGTTCATACACATCAAAATCGAATCTTTTTTTTTCTCTCTTTGTTTTCTGACATCCAGTGATCTGTCTTGCGTGCATTACTCTGACTGTCTGGTCTGCTCGGTGTTCGACTGTTCGTGCAGCTGGTAGCGTGCTTGATCACAGGCCGTCCACTGTGGCTGCAGCTGCAATCTTGGCTGCTACCTATGGACCTCTGCTGACCAAAGAAGCACTGGGTTCCAAGATGAGCCACCTTTCTCCATCTTGTCTTATTGAGAAGGTGAATCAGTTGCTTCCATTTCCATCTTGTAGTACTTGTGTAGCATTTTGACCATCTGAATGTGCTGTCTGGATGAACCTTGGATTTCTCTGTCTAAGTAAAAGTGTTTTGTTCATCTGATCAGGACCATGTACATGCCTGCTACAGTATGATGGTTGGGGACATGAACAGGAGAGGCAGCAAGAGATCATTGCCATGTTCGGGCTCCAAAGAGATTGCCACCAGTACATATCATTCTGTTCTTGTTGATGATGATGTTACGGACACCGCCGCCGCCTTTGCCACGGTGGTGGCGGCGAGGAATAAGCGGATCAGGCTGGAGCTGACGGGCATCCGTTGAGGAAGCTAGCACCACCGGGGACACAATTTTTAGCCAGATGTCTAGGGGGCTTGGTTTGATCTTCCCTTTCAATTTTTTTTTTTTCTTTTTTTTTAACTTATATGTTTGCAAAAAAAAAAAGAAAATATTTTTTTTAGGTTCTTTGAGCCATTGCCATGGGTTGGCATTGGCTGTTGTCAGATTGGTTTGGTTTGGTTTGTGTGAGGTGGAAGAGATGAACAAAGCAGAGGGCTGAGCTTTCCTATGGAGAGGAGAGCTTAGGTTAATAAGCCCAATGCCAGTGCCCAAACAGGGCACATTTCACAGTGAACTTTACTTCAAAGTTGCACTGTTTGATAAGCCATTGCTGATGCAATGTTGCATTGCATATGGTGAGATGATGCTGCTGCTGCTGCTGCAGAAGATGCAAAACAAGTGGTAACAACACTGAGAGGTTGAGGGTTTTGCCATTGTTTATAGAGCGAACGAGAGAGAGCTGTTTCCCTTTTCACTGTGCAAGTGGATGTGAGAGTGGTGTTTCACTCTGCACTTGCAAGGGTTACATTGGTTTGTAACAAACCCTGTGTACTTACTTGTGTAACCCCTCTTGTTCCTGAGGAATGGAATCAGATTGCATCAAGTTGTGCCTGCCTGTGTATGTGACAGCATCCCTGTAGGTTTCTTGATCAGTTCTGCTGACTGCTGCAAATTTTCAGTGCCACTCATTCAGTTCTGGGCCATGCCAGTGCTTCTTGCTCTGCTTTTTTTCAGGAAGGAGGATCCAATGCAACCCTTTCCCTCTTACATTGCAACCAGTTTAGCACATGCTTGATGAATCTTGGCCAAACCCCACTGTGGCACTGTTGCACAGCACTTGCACAATCCACAGTGATGTAAAAGAAGAGATGGCCGGTGCATAAAGAAAGGCATTGTCAACCATGATTAGTAGTAAGTACAGTGTGGCCTTTTGATCATTATTGTGCATGCTGAGCAGAGCATGCAACAGCACATTACAATGTGCACTTGTGTTGGAAAGAAGACAAGCGTTGCATATGAATGGGAGTATTAATGTACTGGATAGATACTAAGGTTAGCACTTTATGCCAATAATTGCCCAAATATTAGCAATGGTGATGTGAGACTTCTAACTTATGTATTTCGTTGGGCTGTTCATATTTGTTATACACCTCACCTAGTGAAGCAACTTGCAAGTTGTTTGGAAGCAGTGGCATGTGACATTTTTGACAATACCAATTAATTGAAACCACATAAGGTGTACGTGGATTGCATAGGCATTACCAAGTGGCTCAAAGGAATCAAGAAGTAACCATGGGTTTATTGCAATTCTTCAATTCAAAGAAGAAAACTCTTTCAAACACAAACTCCCATACGTTAGTCAAATGGAAGAACAGGGTTACCAATGTGGCAGCATGCACATGCAGAGAGAAGATGAACACACAATGCCCAGAATACTACAACTTTCATTCATGGATACAATAATGATGATATCTTTACATCCACTGCCTTTAATTTTTTTTTTCCCACCCTCCCCATGATAAACCCTAAACCCTAAAGTTGGTCTTCTGGCCTCATCCACTATCTAATGCAGGTCTTACATTGCACCCTGCCTTACAGCTGGTAAAAAGAGCTTTTGCCCTGCACTCTGGCAATGAAAATGCCTGCCCTGCCCTGCCTTGCCCCCATGGGCAATGGAGTGGCTTTCTTTCTGAGCTGAGAGAGCCACCAGTCCACCACCACCACCACCTCTGCAGTCTGCAAGCATGCATGCGACCTGCTGGCTGCTGCAGACATGGCATTGCCAAACCTTCTCTCTTTCTCTCTCATTCATGTGCCTCCATGGCTTTGTTTTGTTTCTCCAATGTTGCTATATAAAGGAAAGGGGTTCCTTGCATTGAAGCCTGGACAGTTGGTCACAAATGCTTTCTTTGCTATTCTGAAACAGTGTTTTCATGACATGAAGGTAGGCCAGCATACTTGGGAGGATGGAGGTGGAACTAGAAAATGTTAGATCAGTCAGATAAACAAATGCAACATGTGGTTTATTAGAATAATTCAGTTGTAGATCAAGAGCGCCCAAGGGCCAAGGGACATCACAGATTTTGAACATCTGGATTCCATTTTGTAGGCCTGATCGAAGTACATGTACATAAGCTGCTGTGACTAAAAAGGAAGAAAGGGAATATATGAGCATGGATTTTTTTTTTTTTTTGAGCCTCTCATCCGGATACACTGTAGTATCTGTTCATACACACGTCACGCCACTCAACACACACACACACCACACGTGTACAGACAGACCTACAACTACACACAGATCGAAGACTGCGTCCTTTTTGAGATCACCGGAATCCTCTGACTCCGTAGACGACGGGCGCGTCGCATTCCCTTTATGGCATCACGCGGGAGAGGCAGACAGATTATTTAGGGAACGTACTGTTCCCGGTGGGAAATCCCGCGCCGAGCACGGCTCGAACACGCGATCGGTGGCCTCCACACCCGGAGCGCTCGCCACCCGAGCTATCGCTCGGTCCCCGGATTTTTTTTTCTTTTTTTTCATTTTTTTTCATTTCCCAAGTCTGAGCATTTTTTTCCACAGAAGACAGAAAATAAAAAAAAATGGAAACAAACTAGGTGTCATTGTAGGCACCCAAGTTTGAGGAAATGCTACCCTTACCATATAGTAGGAGTAACATTGATTTTCATTCGAACCGATCTACAGTACTTATCATGTATGATACCTCGGAGATCGAGCTGGTCAAGCTAAATGGACCACAAAGCAGATCAAATCAAACATGTTTAGGGGATTTTCTTGAACTAATCAACTGTACAATGTTAAGATGGGCATTGGGCAACTAAAGATAACCTACAATAATGCATGTGTCAACCAATGGCAGCACATCTGATAGCTTGTATCTAAAGTGTGGGGAGGATATACTATGCCTGCGCCTTCTGAGTTCTGAATCTGGACTGCCCAAACCTACAGCTGCATATGCATATGCATATGGTTGTTGGGTGAATAAACATGAGGATGATCCAGAAAGGTTTAGCAAGCCTGCACAGCTTCTCAGTCACCAATGCAGTCAAAAACAGGCTTGGAGACAAAGCTTTGGTTAAATTTTGTTGGTTCAAAGAGGCAGCACAGCTGCCACCTAGAAGTGAGTGGCCACCCCATTGGATGGCCGGCTGCCCTACTGGTCCTAGCAAAGCACCAATAGTTTTTGTTTTTTTTTTTTTGGGGCAACACTTGACAATATTGTGATCATCAGTAGTAAAACAAATCCTCAGATCATACAAGATTTTTTGTATGAACAAACATGGATCTAATTTCTGTGTCCAATGCCATGTAAATAGACGCCTAGACCCATTTCAAACATGGGGATTTAATTTGTCGCGATCTCGGGAGGTCTCCTAGGAAATTTCAGAAATGAATCTTCAAATTTCTGAAACATCTCTAGTTTTCAATTAAGTTTTTATGCCTGTATGACCCTACATCCTAATATGACATGCACTTACATTATCTGATTTAAATGGCATACGTGAAATTGGAAGGGAAATTTAAAAGTAGCCAAGGGATATAGGATGATGAGGTATGGCAGCTGGAGTTTTGTACAGCTGTGTGAGTCTCTGTGAACCGAAAGCCTGGAGGAGGCAAAGATGGCCCTGCTGCTTGTGCTTGCACCAACAGCAGGGAGTGGCCCTGGTTTTTGCTCACTGTGCACAAGGAACAGGGCGAGCACTTGAGGGATGTGGTCTAAAGGCTACAAACAAACCTGCACAAAGACAAAGAGGCCGGCACAAAGACATCTTCCCATGCATTGCATGACACAACAGAGGGCATGAGATGCATGACGAGAGCAGTCACACACGCAGTGCAAATCCTGATCTGGTCAAGGAAACACATATGCTTTGTTTTGTATCGCTTGTTTTGGTTTTTGCGTGGAGGCAGCAGAGAGGCACTGCTCGTGAATGTGATGAACTGTCGTCTCCTTGCATTGCATTGGGTGCCAATGGCAATGGCATGGCGTGCGGTCCCAGTTCTTGCCTTGTCGTCATACTCTATCTAAGCATCCATCGATGCACATAGTTTCTTATATTTAGTACTTTGTGTACTAGACTAGAGAACCGTAACAGTGGTCACGAGAAGGGAAAACAATTTTTGACCGTGCCCATCACAAGTTCTTTAACTTGAATTTGTTAAATGATACTTACTATTATTGGCGGTATGAGCAGCATTTTGTCTGCCCTTTGATAGTATGATCACTTAAAACCACACTGCATTCTTGTGAAAGAGAACGTAGTAGTGAAGAATAACCTCATTAGCATGAGTGCCTAATAACGAAGCGCCAAAATTAACAGTCTGTTTTATAGAGCTTCCAGAGTAGAGGAGCTGTGCCAAATAGTTAAAAAAAAAATAGTTTCTCTTGATCACGGCACGCTTAGAATACGTTTATACTAGAGAGCCAGATATAATTATTTTCAATCACAGAATCACTAATCTCAAAAGAATGATGATCAGAAAAGGTTTTGTCAAACAAGCCTAAAATGGCTGGGATCTGGCTGAGCATTGTTCCAGCGTGGCAGCATCATCATACACACTAATAACTAATAACCACACCACACTGTGGAAAAGTAATTCTTTGAAATGAGCTAGAAAGCTGGAAGCGGAAAAAAAAAATAGTTTCTCTGGATCACCTCATGCCTAGAATCATTTGGCGGAATAGCCAAATTCGCCCTCGAACTATCGCCGAAAGCTCAGTTTCGTCCCTGAACTATGAAAACGGTCATTTTAGTCCTCAAACTTTCGCAATTGGCTCAATTTCGTCCCTAAACTATGAAAACGACCGTTCTCGTCCTCAAACTTTAGCAACCGGCTCAATTTTGTCCCTGGTCGGACGTGGAGTGCCATGCTGGCTCGCCTCGTCATCGCCCAGTCAGCTGAAATCAGTTTCTAAAAGTCTACAACCGATTTATTCTTATTCCAACTGGTTGCAACTAGTTGTAACTCTTTATTTTCATCGGATAAGAATACAACTTGTTGCAACTAGTTGCAACTAGAAAGTTGTAGATCTTATCGAGATCTATAATTTTTATAAAAAATAATCTTTATTGGATGTTGTATTGAAGAGTTACAACTAGTTGCAACCGGTTGGAATAAGAATAAATCGGTGCGTTTTTTTGAAATCGATTCTAGCCGATCAGGCGATGACGAGGCGAGCCAATATGGCGCTCCATATCCGACCAGGGATAAAATTGAGCCGGATGCAAAAGTTTGAGGATGAGAACGATCGTTTTCATAGTTTAGGGACGAAATTGAGCCGACTATAAAAGTTTGAGGACTAGAATGATCGTTTTAAATGTTCGAGGACTAAACCGAAGCCGGCGATAGTTTGGGGATGAATTTGGCTATTGCGCCTACGTGGAGTTTATTCTAAAGCGTCACAAAATTATTTTCCGTCTCATAGTCACATCTCTAGTCAGATTATTCGGCTGATCCTATAAGTCAGCTGATAAGACAAACCGCCTAATTTGTTGTGAGAGGCTGATAAGATAAACGAACAGGGTATGATCAGAAGAAATGGAATTAGTGGCTTCATTTTAACAAAAAAAAAAACCAACTGTTGAACTGTAGGTGATTAGGCTGCTGACGACGGAGCATTGTTCGTTCCAGCATGGCAGCATCCACATCACTAACCATCATATGATTCGAAGCTGGGGGGCGTGCGTGGCGTGTAGGGAGGAGGGAGGAGACGTGGCCGTCCGGTGGTGATATCGGGTGTTGGGGAGCGGAGCAATCGAACGGTAGGGCATTATGAGGAGGCCGTGCATGGCTGGGCGACCCTGCGGCGTCGCTCTGCTCTTCTTGTCTCTCTGGTCTAGTCAACCTCGAGATCGGGGACTTCAACAGCCGCAGCAGGGCCAGCGGCTGGCAGGCGGTGTTGCCTCTCTCTCTCTCTCTGTCTCTCTCTCTCTGGACACGCACCAAGGCCTCCTCCTCTTGTGCATCGCTTTCGGCGCCGGCCGGCCGGGCGTCATCTGATGAGGAAAACCCTGACCGGCCGACCGGTGTTCCGACTGCTGAGCTGCTCGTATTCGTACGCGAGAACTGGGCCACTGGCCGCAGCTGATCGCCAATCGGTGTGCCGTGACGTGCCGCCGTGTACTCGTGTTCCATGCCGCGCCGTACTGCTATTGCTACGACAAAGTATTCTCTTGGTTTTTAGATAAAGATTGATCAAATATTGAAAATATAAATTATAAATAACTTTTAAATTGTTGAGCTTTAGAAATATGAAAGTCATATGAATAGATTTATTTTAAAAATATTTTCATAAAGATATAAATATACCGCTTTGTGATGAGTATTTTTACAAAAATATGAAGTTAAAGTTATACTTTGGATACTGTGTTACTGTCCAAAACAAATTTCAAATCCTATACGGAGGAAGTACGAGACCTATGAGCAGCCAGTCGGATCCTCAGTCCTCGGGCGTAGAGCAGGGCCTAGACTAACACACGTTAGCACTAAGAAGAGGAAGAGGAAGGAAGACATCACAAAGAAAGAAGAAGGTTCTCAATTCCACTTGCAGGTAATGTTCTTTGTCGTTCATTTGGACTTACGTTCTCAAGTCTTTTGCCGAGTTTTTCTCTATGCGGTTATCATACGAAGTGTCATACAGGTTTGATTTTAAGATCTGGAGCTATTCACAACGTGGTACAATTTAGATCAAAATTAGTTTCTTAGATATATATTTTTATGGAACGTGTTTATGTACCCTACTATTATCTAATATATTCTTCTTTAAAAAAACAAAAAAATCATAAAATCACAATTTTGATGAGCACCTTTGTGCAGCGGTCTATTCCCTTACGAATGAATCCTCATCTCTTATGAATTTCGAAATTACATACAATTTAGTTCATTTGACTTTTTTATTCTAAATTTGACAACTTGTCTTATTAAAAAATCTTGTCAAATGTCACATTTTTTGTTATGGCTTGCTTTATGTTTTACTAACAAAAGTTCTTAAAAAATATGGTCAAACTTAAGATAAAAATTAAACGAATTATAATTTAGAATGTATGATGGCCTACTGCTGTTGCTACAACAACGGGTGCCGGCGGGACCTGCGGGTGATGATGGGCCAGGAACCGTGCCAACTCAGCTCACTGCAACCTGCCCAGCCCACAAGGAAATCGGCACGCTTATTGGGCTTATTATACACCAGATGGGCCAAGCCTATGTTATGGGACAGGCGCGGCTTGGCCCGACGATGCCACGAACGGAAAGATTCCAAAAAAAAAAAGGACCAGGTTTCCTTAAAATGCATTTTGTCTTAGCTCAAGGAAAAATCGTAAGCCCTACTCCCTCCGTCCTATGGAGTCTGTTGTTAAAAAACCATGCCCCTCTCATAAACACGCTTTTCTAGTGACAAACTCCATAGGACGGAGGGAGTATGTCGGATCTAGGCATACATGTCCATGGTCGCATTTCACACCACCTCTTAGTCGACCGACATCACTTCATAGTTTAGTGCTGATTTGATGTTGTTTGGCATCACATTGGATGAGAGGACACAAGGCCAGCGGCAAAAAACTGCTTCTCAGTTAGACTGGAAAAATAAAATAGAGGAGAAAATAAAAGAGAGAAAAACTCATGAATCAAAAAACAAAGGAAACCAGCACTCAGAGTGTTAAGTTTTTGAAAGACATATGAATTGAATTGTGAAAAATACTGAGGTCTCATTTACATAAGCATGGATCAACTCCAATTTGCAATTCTCTTAATTTTCTTTCTCTCCTTCTGTGTTCCCTGAAATCTGTCTCCGGTGAGAGTGAAAATGGATGTGCTTTGCTCTCTGTTCTCCTGTTTTTCTCTGCAATCTTTGACACTTTGTTTTCTCTTTTATTTTCAATAAACATGCAGTTGGAGCCTCTGGCTCCTCCTGATTCCTCAAAATGTACAACGGACGAAGAGATTCAATCATGTTGCCTACCTAGGGTCTTGTTTTCAAGAAATAAGTTGTCCTCCTCATCTCTGGATCACCCCTTCATCATGCGCCCTCCCCTGTGTTTCCTCTCGTGCTGTTCAAGCCACAAAGGCGGCAGTGGAGCAATTTCCTTCACTGAGTTGATTGATGAGGTTGATCTAGCCTTGTCCATTGTTAATTTGTTATGTATGGAGATGCGAGTTCAGCTCCCCTGGTTCCGAATGAACTGGTGATCCATCAGCCGAGCTGCAGAGGGGCGAGATGCTGGGTCACGTCGCAAGCACAGCTGCAAGAAATCTTTCCCTTCATCTGATAGACGTCCGGGATTTCAGGTACATACGTCTTATCGTTGGCAATCTTAAACATTGCTTGTACCTGCATAAGATAAGATCAGAAAAGACTCAGCATCATTCAGAACGGTTAATGCAGCTGCCAAGTGAAAGCATACCGGCTCCAGATGATGCAAAGGGGGCTTTCGTGTTGCCATCTCAATAACAGTACATCCCAAACTCCAAATGTCAGCAGATAGATTATATCCTAAGCCACTTTGAGTACTCAATATAACCTACAGGTTCCCATTGGTGATAGAAGCTTACTCACACACAAACAGTACACTATAAACAAAGAGGGAATGAAGTTTAGTGTTCCGAAGAGCTGACCTCAGGAGCCATCCAGTAAATATTTCCTCTGCCGGAAGTGTGTACATCAGTAACAGTCGGTATCTGCTTCAACATATTAGTAGTTAAACGAGGGCGTTTGGAAAACGAAACAAACTACTCCCTATACTCTGTTTCTGCTCCTTGTGAGGATGACCACCAAAAGGATTCAGACACTTTACACACAAGTTCGTCAAAACACAAAAACCATGGAAGTATGAAACTTCTTACTTCTAAGGATCTTCATTCAAGCTGCGCAGCACAGCAGAACAAAGCCTGACTATGAACACCAGTCCATAAAAAAAATTCTTTCATTTTTTTTTTTGTGAGTTGATTCCCAGTTTTGTAAGAAACTAATTGAAATCTGCAGGTGCTTTAATGTCTCCAAGAGAAAAACATTAATCCTACTACAACAGAGCAGTATCAACTTCAACTACATTTAGAGACAAACTAGTACTCTTTTAGGGAAGATTGAATTTGGTTTGCACAAATTAGCAGTTGACTCGTTACTCCCAAAAAACAGGCTAAATCTTAGGATAATTGAACTGTCAAGTTACTAAAAGCAACTCCAAAAAACTAGCTAAAATTAGATTACAAATTACAAACACAGGACAGGAGAATGATGGAACAGAAAAACTACATACACGCTTAGTCAAGCCAAAATCAGCAAGTTTGACCTCATTGTTATGGCCCACAAGTATGTTTGCTCCTTTAATATCTCTGCCATGCCATGAAAACCAACATGAAAAGATTATTGCATTTTGAGATATTTATGGAATATAAGCAAATAGTTTTACACAATGTATTACACTACAACCTGTGGATATACCTCCTCCCATGCAAGAAGGCAAGGCCAGAGAGAATTTGTGCAGTATAACTGCGAATCGTAGATTCCTCAAAAGGACCATTATTCTTGGCAAGTAACCCATGGATTGAACCCTTAGAAAGATATTCCATATAAATTGAGAGCGCAGAATCAGTCTGTAAGGAAACATAGTTAGAAAGGCTAAGCATGGTAATTAAACACTGAACAGTGGAGTAGAACCAGAAAACTAAAATTTTCAGGTCAGTGAAGCATAATTATTTTAAGCTTTGTTCTAAGTCAAGCTTCTTTAGTTTTTATAGAAAAATACATAAACATATATAATGCCAAACAAGATTCATTAGACATACCATGAAATATAGTTTGATAATGCATTTGTTTGGTATTTTAGATGTTAATATATATTTTTATAAACTTGGTCAAAATTTGACTTATAGGAGAAACTAAAATAATTTACAGTTCAAACGGAGAGAGTAGAACTTACCATAATACTTCCATAGTATTGCACAATGTTTGGGTGTGACAATTGTTCAAAAAACTTTATTTCCTTCAAAAGTATTAAATCACGTTGTTCAATCAATCAACAAGATATACAATACTTGGATATTTATGAAATGGCAACTAATCATAGTACTATAAGATAATACCTGATTTAATTGCCTTAGTTGTTCATCTGAGCGTGGGTCATCCAAAATGACTAGTACTTCCTTAATTGCACAAAACTGGCCATGCTCTCTGCATTATTATTGGGTACGCATTAATATCCTCGCTGCCAACTGATAAACATGACTTTTATGTGCACCAACATTTGTATGCAAGTACGTATGTGTGTATGTATAACTTCATAGCTTTGAATGCAGCTCTAATACATCAATTTTCACATGATATCCTGAAATTTTGATGATTCAAAAACGAAGGGCAGGAGAAGATGGTATAGGGAGGCATATGTGGTACCTGTTAAAACCACGGTAAACATGCCCAAATGAACCAGACCCTATACATTCCCCCTTTTCCCATTGTGAACAAGGAATGAGAGGACGTGAGGCCGGCAGTTCTGTTGGTACGGCAAAACCATGTAAAAATTGCAGTGCAGCCTCCGAGACAAGCACAGCGACACGCAGCTTCTCCTGTCACACATCAGCAGTGTTAACATGGGTAACCTCGCAAAGCAAGCCAAGAACAGAAGCTAGCGGCAGTAGCATTAGTAGAGTACTAGAGTAAGACAGCATGCAAGGCTACCACCCACTTGGATTGCGAGGTTAACTGATCAAATCACAAACAGGTTCAGGATCAGCTGCTAGCTGAGTAATGGAAAGTGGTTTAAATTTATGGTGGTTCTATTCTAATTAGTGTTAACTATGAGTGGAGTTGATAGCGACCAGTTGCAACAGCTAGCCTACTGAAAATGGGAGGTAATTAAGGTAGTAGGTGGTACTAATTGGTAAAAGAGACTGAATTTCCCGAAATTAAACATGTTGTCGCAGCAGTGCGAGAAGCAAAATGTTCCCTCGCGGCCGGGTTTCAGTTAGAAAAGTAACTAGCTTGACCGTGCGTGAATCATGGCCAATCTCCGGCTCCGGCACAACCCCGCGCACGCCGCCTGAGTGAGTTCACTGAATCCGGCACCCAGATGCAGCGACGACTCGCTACTAGCCTCAGGCGGCGGCGGCAAGCAGAAAGTGGCCCGACCCAGGTCCAGATCCCAATTCCCACGGGCTGCCTTGCGGCGGATCCGTCCCAGCGGCGGCGGCGGAGGACGGAGGAAGAGAGGAAAGGGGAGGGGGAGTAAGTGACGGATCGGGTGGGAGGGAGACGCACTTGGTTGGAGCGCTTCATGGCCACCGCCTCGTCGCGCTTGTGGAGGTTGGCGGTGAAGCCGAAGCGGCGCTTGACGACGCCATGGAGGCGGCGCCAGCGCCAGCGCCCGCCCGCCTCCTCGGAGGAGTTCTTGGCCTGCACGCCGCCGGAACTCACCGAGTAGAAGGCAACCATCCCCAAGCGCTCCTCCTCCTCCTCCTCCTCCTCCTCCCCGCCCTCCAGTGCAGTGGCGAAGGCACTTTGGCGTTGCGCTCCGGTGACACCGACTCTAGCGCGCATCCTGTGAATATTCTGTTTTAATCCCATTGGAACTGCAGTTGACGCCTTGACGGCCGGAGACGACGACAGAGCGGACAAATATATTTTGGACAACGATATGCCGCGACGTGTCGCGTACATCATGGCCACCGTGCGATCCCATCCCAGCCATTGTGCAACTGGCTTCTACGTACATGCATGCGTCGAAGCAGCTATGCTGTCCTGATGTCAGCTGACACAAATTAAGAAAACAAAAGTACTTTCTTTCGATGGTGTCCCAAGTCTAAACTCCTTCGGGATTGGACGACGGAGAAATCAAGATTTGAGAGACAGGTTGGAACGGTTCGAGATCGGAACTGTTACAATCTGCAGAATTATCGACGAAGATCGCGGCGAGGTCGAGGGCGTTGATCACGGCGACGACGACGGTGGCGAGGCAAGCGGTAGCGTGGGCAGCGACGGTCGGCGACGGGTGGCAGGCGGCAATGCGGCAAGGGCGGTGGCGATGGTGGGTGGCGGCGGCGGTGGATCGAGAGAGAAAGAGAGCGAGAGTTTCGGGATTAATCCTAACTTTTCAACTGTCTCAAACGAACAGTTCACCCTTTTATAGGGCGACTTACAAAATGCTAATGAGCCTTAGCCCGATAACCATCTCAACTTAACCTAATCTATGCTAATTGATGAAGATGCCCCCGATATGCTTGGCGATTGTTACAACTCTCTCCGCTTGAAGACTCAGGTCGTCCTCGAACTGAAATGTTGGATAGAGCTGTTTGAAATAATCCATTTCATTCCAAAAAGACACCACTATAGGTTGGTCCTTCCATGTGACGAGTATCTTAATTTTATTGTTCATAACCCTGGCTGTAATCATCATTTCTAGCTCTAGAAAAATGATTCCCTCATTCGTTGTAATACATGCGGTGAGGAGGGTGGATTGGGCGGTAGATTGGAAGAGGAGAAGGGAGGGGGCGGCGGCGGCAAGGCACAAGGCCCTCCCTCACCCTCGGCCTTGGCGCCGGCGGCGGTACGGCAAGCGGCGGCGATGGTGGGCGGCGGCGGTGGTGGATCGAGAGAGAAAAGAGAGCGAGAGTTTCGGGATTAACCTTAACTTTTCTTAACTGTCTCAAACGAACGGTTCACCCTTTTATAGGGCAGCTTACAAAATACTAATGGGTCTTGGCCCGATAACCATCTCAACTTAACCTAATCTATGCAATTGACGAAGATGCCCCTGATATGCTTGGCGATTGTTACAGATGGCTACACAACTTTTTTATCCGTTTTCAGTTTCATTTATGTTAGGTATGTTGTATGTGATGAGGCAAATAAAACTAGACTCTGTTCAAATATTCATGTCTATCGGCTAGGTAGTTAGCTGTCTAGCCTGTAGTCCAAGCACATAGGGATATTCCTGAGTTTATTCTAATATTGTTCATTGATCCTTATCTGTTTTAATCGGCACGTTGGGGTTGTTCCTGGCTTGTATAAACACGCAACTGAGTCCCATGGAGGGCAACTCATTAAGCCATCTTCATATGGTATTCAGAGCTCCATTCCTTACAGAATTGATCCATGGGAAGTTTTTTCCAAAATGCATGTGTACCCTCCACCTTCACCTTCATCCCTGTCACCGAGAAACTAGCTAGCTCGAAACAACCACCAGATGTGGTGTGCTCAAGTGCTTGCCTAGTTGGCCGAGCTCATCAAGTCAGCGGTGCAGCCTCTGGCGTCGTCCCTCCCATCACCGAAGGGCAACGAAGACAAGAAGGATGTCGTGCTCGTGCCCGACCCTCATCTGGCTTGCGAAAGACTAGTAGGTTCTCAACTACCTGTTGTCTTCTCTCTCCCGAGAGATCCTCACCCTAGTCTCGACCGCTACCATGGCGACAGAGACGTGGGCGGCCATTGATGACATGTTCGCGTACCAATCTAGGGCACACGTGATCAGCACTAGGATGGCCTTGGCCACGACGTCCAAGGGGGCGTCGTCCATCACCGAGTATTCACAAAGATGAAGGCCCTCATGGACGAGATGGCATCCGTGAGGAGGAAGCTTGAAGACAAGGAGCTCATCTCCTATATATATTCTGATAGGTCTTGATCTGGACTTCAATCCTATGGTATCTGCTATGGCCGCGAGGGTTGAAACGATCTCGATCACTAAGCTATATGCCTAGCTTGTCAGCTTCAAGCAACGCATGGAACTGCATGGCGGTGGCTCTCACTCGGCGCACATGGCCACCAAAGGCGGCCGCGATGGCCGCAACAACTCCAACAACCACCATGGCCGTGGGTATCGCAATGACTTCGGGTGAGGCCAGAAGCGTGTTTGTGGTGGCGGAAGTGGTGCACACATCCGACACATGTGCCTTGCCTCCCACTTTCCAAATTTCATGTATAAGACTATCTCAAATTCATAGGTCAGAGATGAAAATTGATTTCATAGATCACAATGTTATGTTTTTACTTTGCAACTTTATCGCGCGCTCTCCAACTCACTCTCCTAAGTTAAAAATACAACACATAAATATATTTCTCATATTGCCAACAACAATATACAAATATAATCCATATAGAACTATATTAGCATAATTAATAGCATAATTAATATGTATAAATTATGATCGTTAAAATAAATTCAATTCTAAGGATCTAAACGGGCCTACAAAATACATGCCTAAGCGAATCAGGTCAGCACGCCCAACGGGCCAATGGCCCATATATACCGTTCATAGCAGCCCACTTGTATTTCTTTTACAGGCCCATACACTACGAGGAATATGATGATGACAGCGTCGTGATGAGCGAGATTTCATGGCGCGTCAGGTGGGAGTGAGACGACCGAGACAGGCCCTTCTTCCTCGGCTGCTGCTGCTACATCAGCTGTCGGCGGTGGCTCACTCAGGACCCAGGCCGCGGCGAGGATGATCACGAGTGCACGACCACAGCGGCCGCCGCCACTCCACCGAGGCAACCGAACCGGGCGACCCTGCAGGAGAGGAAGACGACGAACAGCGCGGCGGCGACAACCATACCCAACCTCGCGAAGTACGGCGACAGCCTGCTGCTTGATGATCTTGTGGCTCTTTTTTTTTTCCAACCGGGATCTTCCCATTTCCATTTTACGATAAAACGGAAATACAGATGTTTGATGAGAGTTTGAGACGGAGACAGTCATATGAGGATAAACTGTTCTACACATAACACCAACTAGGCGAGAGCGACTAGCAGCCATATTAGCTACTAAACCGGATACAAAAGCAGAACTTCTGACTAACCACTAGTACACAAATGCTTTGTACAGGCGGTTTTAGAGGCCTTGCCACTGGGCGTTTTGGCTGCCGCTGTGCAAGAGGCCGTGAAAATGTTGCATTTTCACCGGGCGGTTGCTTGAAAAACCGCCCGTGGAAATCCATTTTCACGCGGCGGTTCACATAAGGAACCGCCGGTGAAAATGGCATTTCCAATCGGCGGTTCACTTAAGGAACCGCCCGGTGAAAATGGCATTTTCACGGGCGGTTTTATTAGGTGAACCGCCAGTGGTAATGTTTTCCCCGCCAAAATTCATTTGAATTTTCATTTTTTGAATTGGCGTCCTCTCTGTTCTCCTCCCCCTCCCTCCTCTCTCTGTCCCTCCTCTTTCCCCCCTCCCTCCCTCCTCTCTCCCCCTCATCTTCCTCCCTTCTCCCCCCCTCATCTTTCTCTCTTACTATGATCAATACAAAGGCTATTTAATTATGACAAATACATAAAGAAAAAGTAATTATACCATACAATACTTATATACATATATACATCATTAACAATTTAATTACATCATACATTGTTTACATCAAAATTGTTTTGTGGCCGGCCACCATGTGATAATAAAATTTACATTGGAGAGGAATCTAATAGTCATTTCGACTTAAATTCAGAGCGCTAATTTCCCTTAGCGCTCAACTCCGCCTCGCTAAGGGGCTTTCCGGGTGGTGATATTTTCTCTCTGTAGGAATAATTTCTCTCATGATAAATGAGCAGAGATCCTCAATTATTCCGACAGAGGAGTTAGGTCGTCGAAGTTTTTCGGACTCCGCTTCTTGATATGCCCGAAAAGGAAGTTTGTAAGCATTATATATATTTCCATGTGTCTTAGTAAATTTGCATTGTTAACGATATAAATACAAACGTTACTATTAGTGGTACCTTATTAGGGTTCCCGATGTACCGTCCGGCCGTTCTCATGAACTTCGCACGTGTAGAATCCACAGTGCAAATAACCGATTGGTTGCTTGTGGCACTACATAAATTGCATAGAGTTATTTACTTACATCTTATATATGTAACATGCATGATTTTGATTCATAATTTTACGTCATCGGCCATTTGTGAAAAAATCTTATTTCCTTCCCCGCCAAGGACAGGTCAAACACTCCACCTCTTATTTTATAGAATCTTCAACATCTATGATGTCAAAAAAATCAGTTAGCAGCAATCTTAAACTCTCATCGATTAAAAGATGCATGCTACATTTTGTCAGCTTACCGTTCTATGATGCTTTGGAATTTTGCATATCTTTGAGGTGGGTAGTCGGCGGAGTCAAAGACCAGCACCCTTCCGTCCCTAGGATAAATGAATAAGCATATCCAGTGGTCGCTGCGCACGATCGAAACCGAGTTGTTATGTATTTATATAAACTGATACTTAAGCTAATGTATGTATATGAACCCATACTTACCTAAAGTTATAAGGGGCAACTACGCATTCCCTGTGTTTGTACTGGAGCAATGCATTGCCTATGTAGGTGGCGTATCTAGTCTCATGATCCTTCTCCGCATCTTTTTTCTCCTTTCTTTGTCTTTCTTTGATAACCCCTTCAATTTGTCGTTGTCGTCACCAATTCGAAGATTTGCTCATTCTCGCATATTTTTTTTGGACTTAGGTACCCAAATCCGTTTGAATTTATTCTTGTTTGGTCCGGGACCGCATACGAACTCGTCTTGATCATATTGCATTCTGCAAGGCACAAGATAGAAGTCAATAATAATAAACGAAAGTTCATGTTAGTACGAGAGGTACACT
Source organism: Chrysopogon serrulatus (assembly GCA_015844335.1). Lineage (NCBI taxonomy): Eukaryota > Viridiplantae > Streptophyta > Magnoliopsida > Poales > Poaceae > Chrysopogon > Chrysopogon serrulatus. Next base: position 206,427 of record JADLZL010006288.1, on the reverse strand, counting down.
TACAATGCAAATAGCGTGACGAGCTGAACGCCGAGCCGCTTAAGGTTCATCATCAACCGATGTCCTCAAAAGTAACGAAAGCCGTGTCTCGCTCACTTATGAAAGCAAATTGGTGGTATGTTTACTTGATTGCGTCGATCCCGACTCGAGCCGCCGCATGTACCATCATGAAGTCTTTTTATTCCGTGCGGGAGCTTTTGGAGTCGTTCCCAACTCCAAAGTAGAGGCCTGCGGGTACATATTTATCGGGGACATTTTGATAGTCATCCCATGTTGGCCTCACTATTTTTAGTGCTCGGATCTTTGCTTCTTCTATTGCCTTCTTTTTGCTCAAATAAGTCCACGGTACTTGACTTGCGAGAAAGCGCAATCCCTTCCAAAAATTTGGCGATGCCATTGCTTTTTTCTTCTTCGCTCGAATGGGGAAACCAATTTGGGAAACGTAAAAATTTTCTCTTTCTTGGTGGGTTTTTCTTGGGTCTTCTTTGGTGGCGGCGGTGGTGTCCAAGGCGATGCTTCCATGTCTTGAGGTGGTGGGGACGAAGCGGGCTCACGGACCGGTGTACTTGTTTGTGGCGGAGATCCTGCTGGTTTTCGATGTTGACGGTGGGGTTCTTGAAGGATCGGCAAATTTGCTGGGTGATGGTGGGGTTCTTAAAGGATCGGCAACGGGGGTGATGGTGGGTTTGGATCCCGTTGACCGGCCGAGATCAGTGCCGACTCACGAGTTTCGCGCGGGGGCTTCGTGGAAGGTGGTGGGCGGGGTCAATCGGGCGTCTCTACGAGGCCCACGGGATGAAATTATTAATGGCCTGTCCGAGTGTCTCAATACCCTCGGGACCAGAAATTTCTAGCATGTCATCCTCGTAGCACGGGGACGACCGTCGGCACTTCTACCCTGCGGTACTCTTCCGGTATAGGATCACCGTGGTAGTCACTTCCGGGATCGTAAAGCCTGTGGCTACCTCCCTTGTAATGCGTTGATGCTTCATACCATATCGTATGAGCATTTTGCAAGGTGTCGGCCCATTGATGTCATCCACAGGATAGCGGTGTGTGTTTCTCGTAGACCCCACACTACTTGGAAAGGGAGCAGATTGAGCGGGCATTCCATGACTCATCTCCTGAGCTCTAGGCAAGGGTTGTGCTGGAACGAGCTGCATCTGTGGGCCTTGTGTGCTCATCATCTGGCACAATGCATTGCGCACTAGCTAACTTCGCACCAGCTTTGGATCGGGATTTGTTAGAAAGTCTAACATCATGTTTCGAACTGTTCCTTAGCCTTTTCCTCAAAAAAAAAAATGCTGCATGTCTTCCTTATATTGATCGCGTTTCTTATACATGCCCACCCACTCCTCACCAAATCCTTCTTTTCATCCCATCTTCGAGGAGATGCCTCGTACATGGCCGGGATGCTCGGGGTTGCCCGGTCCAATACTCGGGATGTCTCTCTCCCCTTCGTGGCTTGAGTTTCCCTTGTTTGACCTCCCTTGCTAGCTCCAACATCTTATCACCGGGCCGTGATGTCTAAGGGACAGATTGACATTGGTAGCGGTATGTTTTGTTCCTCTACCTCTGAGTCAATTTGCCAACCTCTCGCCAACTTCCTCTGATAGCACAGGGAACCCCTTGTTTCTTTAGCTCCTCCTCCTCCTCCGCCCGCCATTTCGAATTTGTTTCTTGTAACCACCTCTGCCAAGGTGATGGTGGTATTTGTTCTTCCTTGCTAGTCTTTGAAGCGACTTCACTCTTAGCTTTGGCAGCTGGGTCGTTCTTCTGCGCCTTGAATATCTCCCACTACGCTTGTGTGATCTTATACTTGCTCGTTGGGTCGTACCCATGCTTGAGAAACTTGGTATTCATCTCGGATCGCCCGCTTCGGAATGATGTTGCAATCCGCTTGAAAAAAATACCCCTTCGCAAGTTTCTCATCCGTCCCCTCGTAGGGAAAACAAACCTTTCTATAAATTTGTCCCACAGCTCTTTCCTTTTAGTCGCATCCACATCCTTCCACCTAGTGATTGTGATGTCCAATTTATCCCCGACTAGAAAACCAATCGCATTCCGTATCTTGGCAGCCACCTCATCAGACACTAGAGGCTCTCCTTTTGGGCCAATGCTAGGAACTATGTATGTCTTCTCTGGCCACTTGTTTGTTCCTCGGTCACCACGTTTCCGGTCACTTTATTTTCTTTTTCTCGATTTGGAGGTGGTTGTCTCAGTCGTTTCTGGTGCTTCGTCTTGAGGCACGTCTTCTTCTTCCGCGAGAAGTTCCCATTTTTTATAGGCTATTTATGGTTAGTAAATAACAAGTGAGTAGAAAGAAAATGACTTAAAAAAAAGTAGAAAGAGAAGGACTTAAAGAAGTAGAAAGAAAAGGACTTAAAAAAGTAGAAAGAAAATGACTTAAATTAGTTCAAGAGCAATACCAAGAGAGACCAATTTCTTTTTAGGTTTGCTTTTAGTATATTAATTTTATATTATTTCTTGTAGTTTCTTTTAGGTTAATATTTTTAGGTTATTCTTTGTAGGATAATTGTTTTAGTATATTTCTTTAAGGTTATTTTTTTTTATGTTAATTAATTCTTGTAGGTTATTTGTTTTATGCTTATTTCTTCTAGTTATTTGTTCTACTTATTTTTGTAGGTAATTTCTTTTTAGGTTATTTCTTGTAGCCTTTTTTTCTTGTAGCTTTTTTCTTTTAGGTTATTTCTTGTTTTAGAACTTAAATAAGTGTAAAATAAATATTAAGAAGTAGAAAGAAAAGGACTTAAATAATTAGAAAAACCAAGACAAGTCATACAAGAGTACAAATTATAAAAGATAAATTGTTCTGCCTTGACAATAACTAATTTTTAACTTAACTATAAAATCTAGCTAGCCAGCTACTGTTCTGCCTTCTCTATCGTGGGCGCACCCATGGCAATGAATTTTTTAGGATGGTACGCTCAACATTCTTTATCTTCAAAGGATGATCTTCAAAGAGAGACATGTGCCCGAAATGGTTGAAGTCATCTAGGTCAATTACACCATCAACTTCTAAACCTTGTTGCTTTCCAGAAGAACTACATGCTTGGTCTTGTCGCTACTTTTCTTCTCTTCCTTAGAAAGGATCTGTTCGGCATAGAAGACATGCGGCAAAGACGGATAGCAAGGATCCGGGATCATCCTTGTAGCCTACTTTACTTATATCAAGAAATCTCGGGCCATAGTTGTCCACTTGTGACATGTTTGTCATCAACCCATTGGCATCGAAACACGGGCGTCTTAAATGAATCATAGTCTAGTTCCCATATCTCCTCAATGAAGCCATAGTATGTAGCGTTTTCATTTGAATCATCTATGGCCTCGCAACGAACACCACTGTTTTTTGCGCCACTCTTTTTGTCCCTAGAAGTGGTACAAAACGTGAAGCCACTAATGTCATAGGTCCGCCATGATGTGACCTCGCCGAGATGGTCCTACCGCCAACCTCTTGATTGTTTGTTGCTCAATTGTTTCTCCATTTGGAATGTTCTGCTCCATTAGCCATGAAGTGAATCGACGCTTGTGTTCCTTTGATAGCCAATCCTCTGTTTGCCCAGGGTAATGATCGCGTAGCTCTTCTATGTGTTGTGTGATCGAGGCTCCATTATCGAGAGCGATGCATGATGCTATGATGCGCCTCGAGGACTACATTATAGTCTAATGGGATGAATGATTTCCGGCCCATCCTCCCACACCCATATAGTCCGCCCCTCATGTCGGACGGAGGCAAACATATTGCAATCTGGTCTTTTAGAAAAAATTATTGTAGAATGGACCTCCGTAATCAATGGCCTCTTCGGTAGTGTATCCCTCTATCATGGAGGCCTCGGGACGAGCACGAGTGGATACGCACCCATTCAGTATTGACATGAAACGTTCATACGTCCACATCTCATGCAAGTACATGGGACCCAAAGCCTATATTTGTGGCACCAAATGCACGACAAGGTGTACCATTATATCAAAGAAAGATGGTGGGAAACACATCTCAAGCCGTGACAATCGTCTCAACCGTGAATTCCCTCAAGAGACTCCAACCGCTCTCGGTCAATTACCTTCTGTGATATCTCGTTAAAAAAAGTAGCATAACCGTGTGATTGCCATCTTTAAGAACACCGGGCTTATTGCCCCGATGGCAATAGAGAGAAAGGTTGTCAACATCATATGGCAATCATGTGAGTTGTAGTTGGTGAGTGTAAGATCCTTCATTGATACAATGCTCTTAATGTTAGAGCAAAATCCAGCCGAACTTTCAATTTCTTCAACCAAACACACATCGCATGTTTCTTATCCGTAGTCGGTTGTAGCTTGTTGCCGGAAGGTGGTACTTTCCATTATCTAGCAACACCGGATGAAGTTCTGGTTTTATCTTTAAATTGACCAGTCCCTGACGTGAACTCAATCCTTCCTTTGTCTTACCCTTTATATCTAGCAAGGTACCAATTATGCTTTCAAACACATTCTTCCGAATGTGCATACCATCGACCGCGCGTGTCGTATGTCAAACTCTTTCCAATATGGCAAATACTTGAAGAAAATTGACATCTTCTTAAATGTAGCTCCGTGGAGTTGGCTTCACATTCTTTCTTGCTTTTCCATCTTTTGTCTTCTTGCCAAATACAAACTTGATGTTCTTAACTATCTCGTACACTCTTTGACCTTTACTATTACCCGATGGAGCAAAGGGACCTTGTTTCATCGTGATTGTCAAAGTATCTATCCATCTTTCGCAAGCGGTACCTGTGTCCTCTCGATAAGAAACGTCTGTGTCTCATGTATACTATCTTGTTGGAGGCACTGAGGGACACGTAAAAAGTTTCATCCAAGCATACTACACAACCGACCTTACCCTTGAACTATCCTGACAATACAAAGAGAGCTGGGTAATCGTTGATCGTAACAAAAATAATTGCTCTTAGTGTGAATGACTCTTTCCGGTATTTGTCCAACATGGCAACACCTGTATCCCACAATATTCTCATTTCCTCCATTAATGGCTCCAAGAATACATCGATATCAACACCAGGTTGTGTAGGTCCAGAAATAAGAATGGTCAGCAAAAGGTATTTGCGCTTCTGCAACAAGTGTGGAGGGAGGTTATAGATAGTGAGGAGCACCGCCATGTGCTATGCGTCTTTGCTCCTTTTGGCGAAGGGATTCATTCCGTCGGTACATAGTGCGAACCGAACATTTCTTGTCTCCTTAGCAAACTCCGGGTGGTCAGCATTGAATTTTGCCATTGCTTCCCATCGGCAGGATGTCGAAGCTTTCCGCCTACTTTGTGCTTCTCGGAAGCATGCCAGTCATAAGCTCGCATCCTCGGGGTTTGCAAACAAACACCGCAGACGATCAACTGTCGGAAGATACCACATCACCAAAGCTGGAACCTTTCTCTAGGCATAATAGTCTTCTTCTTCATTTTCTTTGTTGCAGAGTTTTGAACTCTGTTGAGTCTTCTTTCTCTTCTTCCCTTTAGAAACGCAGTTACATTTTCCTCTTGTAGATAGTCTTTTTTCGTCTTGTACCGACTTGCACTACAATTTGGATATTTGTCCAAGTCTTTGTAATCACCTCGATATAAGATACAGTGGTTTCTACACACGTGGATCTTCTGGACACCCATAGTAAGCGGACTGATTAGCTTCTTTGCATAGTAAGTGTTAGCAGGGACTTTGTTCTCCTTTGGAAACATATCTCTAAGAGTACTCAATAATGCATCGAAACTGGCATCGGACCATCCGTACCTAGCCTTTAACATCAACAACTTAAGCACAGACTGTAATGTTGTGAACTCTTTGGTGCAACCCTTACTCTCATCATACAAGGGCTCTGCTGCTGCCTGCTCTAAGGCCTTCATCCCTTTCATGAAAAAACATTGATGGATCCGTATGACAATGCAATAGTGCAGCCCATCAATTCTGCGTCTTCATCCTCCACCGAGTTCTCATTGGCATCGGTTCCTCCAACATTTGCATCATCATGAACATCGGGCACAACATGTTCGCTTCTCTTGGGGACAATGGTGTTCTGTCTCATGTCCGAACCGGCATACATCGTCAACAAGCATATCTCGGGCCATTGCCACCTAGATTCACGGGGTCTTCACTATATACGTTGCGAGCTACCCTCTCCATGCTTTGTCCAAATCAAGTAATCATTCATAAATCCTCGGCCGGGACCAGATGAGCCATGATTGCACTTGTGTCTTCAAAAACAAGATTTCTGCAATCGGCGCAAAGGACAATATATGTGCTTCGTCCATGTTATGAAAGCATGATTTTTGATAGCATCGATAAACCTACGGACCTCAAGTACGTAGGATGGATCTACTCTATCTAAGTTATACATCCAGAATGCTCTGTCCATCATTACCTGTTATAGAGTTTAATAGATTTAAATAATGTAATCACTTAAAAGAAGACATTAATGTTTTGTGATATTTATTAACAAACCTTAAGATGATCAAGCAAACTCCTTCAATAGATTATAGATGAAAAGAACTCCTCGCTTGTATGTTTCTCAAATAATACACGTCCGGGCTAAATCACATGTAGTTAAAAGAACTAGTTAAATAAATATGTCTCTCAATAATAACTAAAGCAAAGACTAATTAATAAAACTCTAATTAAATAATCACCAATACTTAATTAAACAAAACATAACTAAATAATTAAAGCATCAATTTATTAGATGAAACCTTAAAAACTAAAAAGAAGACTAATTAATGAAACCCCTAATTAAAGCCTCACCACTACTTAATTTAACTACACATAACTACATAATTAAACAAACACTTATTTCAAGCATCAATATGACAAATAAACTAGTAATTCAATAAGAGTAAACATAACTAAATGAACTAAACAAAATAATTTAAAAAATCAATTTATTAGATGGAACCATACAAACTAAAGAAAGACTACATAATGAAACCCTAATCAAAGCCTCACCACTACTTGATTTAAAAAAATAAAACTACAAATTATATTAAACAAAATATAACTACATAATTAAACAAACACTAATTTCAAGCATCAATATAACACATTAACTAATAATTAAATAAGAAACTAAAATTTAATGAAACCATAATTAAAGAATCACCACTAAAAACATCACTAATAGCTAATTAAAGTAAACATAACTACATATTTAAATAAAGGAAACCCTAGATAAATAGTGACTAGATTTATTGAGAAAAAAACAAAAACCTAGCTACTCTTCTCTCTCTCACATGAGGTGAAACCCTAGATCTCAAAAAGTGGGTGGGATTGAGCAAGAATGGTGGAAATGAGGCAAAAAACACATAAACTAACCTTTTTAGTCACCTCCTCCGAAGAAATCAAGAGCAAAATCTCCTCCCTTGTATTTAGTGAAATCTGGACCTCCAAAGCTCCTCCCATGGAAGAACCTGCGAGCTACGAGCTTTCGTTGGAGCACCGGTGGGGAGGAAGAAGGGGTATATATAGGAGAAGATCACCACAAAGCGGTTGACATAAGGAAACCGCCTGTGGAAATTGTGTCCATTTCCACCGGGCGGTTTACATAAAAAAACCGCCAAAGTGAAAATGTACATTAGCACTGTCGGTTCCTTATGTCAACCGCCAAAGAAAAACTACACCATTTACACCGGGCGGTTCACTTAAGGAACCGCCGTTGCTAGCCCTTTTTCCATCGGGCGGTTCTAAAGTCAGGGCCCGCTTGTCGATTTTCGAGTATGTCTCTAAGCTAAAACCGCCAAAGTGCAAATAAAACCCTACCGTCAAGACAAATGCTTTGTGTACTAGTGAACGTGCCACGCTATCAAGTATCAGCAGGGAGGCGTCTCTCCAAATTATCAACACTAATTACTTCTTCAGAGAACCTGGTGGCCTTCGTCTACAGCTCCCTGAGTTGGAGGGGTCATCAAATCTGATGCGCTTGTGCTCTGCAGATGAGTTCTTGGGGAGTAGTAGATCAACCGTCACTCTGAGCATGGTGTTCACCCCATTGATGAGCATTTTCCTGTCTACTTCGCATACGCACTGTCTAGAATCTCATTAGTGCAGCTGCATGACAAATTATCTCAATGGGATTTTTTATTAAAATTACATCGAAACATGCTTTGTTTCTCGCTTTCCAAATCGCCCAACAAAGGGCTGATATGCCCCAAACATGAAATTTTTTCCCTTCTCTGAACCACTGATCACACCAGGCCCAACATTAGTTTAGGGAGGAAGGGATGTTATCAGCCCCAAGGCACTTGGCCACAACTATCCAAATCGATTTACTGACTGGACAAGTGAAAAACAAATGGTCAATGTTTTCCTCCTGGTCACAGAATACACATTTGGTGTCCCCTTTCCATTTTCATTTTGTGAGATTATCTCTGGTTAATAAAGCATTGTTAGCCATAAGCCACATAAAGATTTTTATTTTCTGTGGGACTTTCCCTTTCCAAATATGTCTATAGCTGAAACATTGTTCACTACTAGTCATGGCATCATACATAGACTTAACTGTGAATCTCTTGGTTTTACTCAAGTTCCAGAACACCTCATCATTTTCCTCCAGAAGTGAGAAAGAGTTCACATCTTCAAGGATCATATTAAGACAGGATTGCAAATCATCAGTCAACCATCTGGAGAATGACAGTTGCACTTTTCTAGATTTTACATCAGCCACCTTGGCATCTTTTTGTTTATTTAACAGGAAAAGGACAGGAGCTAATTTGAATAAAGGTTTATCATATAACCAGGGGTCATACCAAAATCTAGTATCTTTCCCATTTTTGATCTTTATTCCTCTTCCCTGGATGTATAGGTCTTTGACCTTAAGCAAATTAGCCCACATGGGTGAGTTAGAGGGTTTATGGGACACAGTAAAGATTGACTTATTCTTGAGATATTTGTTTCTAACAATCTGTTGCCATAAGCTATTCTCCACTTCCAATTTCCACCACCACTTGACTAAAAGACTGATATTCATCTTCATAATGTCCTTAATTCCAAGACCATCTTTTTTCTTGCTTTTACAAATGATTGGCCATCTTACTAAATGATATTTTTTCTTTGTACCACCCCCTTGCCAAAAAAAGGATCTTCTGATTTTGTCGATTTTTTTGATAATTGTCTTTGGGGTCAGATATACGTACATTTGGTATAAAGAAGAGTTGTTGAGGGATGAACAAATCAATGTGGATCTTCCAAATATTGACATTGTTCTCCCCTTCCATACATCAAGTTTTTTGTTGCTTTTGTCTACAAGTGGATTCAATCACTTAGGTGTAGCCTGCTAGGACTGACTGGTACTCCTAAATATTTCATAGGAAAGTACCCAACTTGACAATTGAATAAATCAGCATACACTTGAGCCCAATTGTTATCATCATTGATTACAATTATCTCACTTTTGTTGAAGTTAATTTTGAGTCCAGCCATTGTTTCATACAGGTAAAGAAGGAGTTTCATATTTCTAGCTCCTTCTAAATCATGCTTTAGAAAGATAATGGTGTCATCTGCATACTGTAAAATAGCAACTCCATTGAGAATAATGTGATCAATTAGCCCAGTTATTAGCTTTTTCTCCTGTGCAGCATGCACCATCTTAGTAAGACAGTCAGCAGCAAAATTGAACAGAATAGGGGAGAGGGGGTCGCCTTGTCTTACACCCTTATAGCTCTTGATATATGACCCTATTTTGTCATTCATTTTAATACTGACAGTCCCCCCATCACAACTTGTTGCATCCAGACTTTCCATTGTTGAGCAAAGCCCCTTAGGTCCATATACTCAAACAAAAAATTCCAGTTCACCTTATCATATGCTTTTTCAAAGTCTAATTTCAGTATAATCCAAATTTCTTTCTTCCTTTTGGTCTCATGTATAATTTCATGCAAACTCATAATGCCTATTATAATATTGCACCCTTTGAGGCAGGCTGTTTGAGCTTTACGAATAACTTTCTCAGCTATAGGCTCTATCCTTAGGGTAAGAGTTTTGGTGATCAGCTTATACAGGCAATTCAGGAGACAAATAGGTCTGTATTGCTGGATTTTGTTTGCCTCTTTTACTTTTGGAAGCAAAGATATGATACCATAGTTTATCCTACTGATTTATACTTTATTCTTATGGAAGTCATCAAAGAGTTGTACAATATCATCCTTAACAATGCTCCAATATTTTTGAAAGAATTCAATTGGAATCTTGTCTGGTCTAGGGGTCTTATTTCTTTCCATCAGAAATAATGCTTTTTTAATTTCTTCCTCAGAAAAAGGTGCACAAAGTGCTTCATTATCTAAGTCTGATACTTTTATAAGACTCTACCCAAATATTAGGGTCCATGTGAACATTAGTCTGAGGAACAGACCAAAGAGTCCAGAGTAATACTCTGATGCATGTTTAAGTAAATTCTCATCACCTTCTATGATCTCACCATCTTTTTCAAGATTGATGACAGTGTGTTTTTCCTTTTCCTACCATTTGCACATCTGTGAAAGTACTCAGTGTTGCTATCTCCTTCCAAGAGCCAAGTTTCATGGCTTCTTTGGAACCAATATAACTCTTCTTATTCAAGAAGTTTTAAGTTCTCACATAAGATCCAGTGTTTTCTAACAATTTGATCCCTAGACAAACATGACTTTTCTTCTAGATCTTCTAGTTCCTGCTGTAGGTCCTTTCTTTTCTTTCTCAACTCACCCTGAAGATTAAACCCCCAACCTTTAAAAAAATTGTTTGAACAACTTAATTTTTTGTTGAATTTTATCCATACAGCTCTTAGCATTACAAGGTTTCTTCCAAATTTTTTCTACCAAGACATAGAATTCAGGATTATCAAACCAGCAGAGATCAAATCTAAATTGTATATGAGTTGTGCTCTTTGTTGGACCACAAGATAGAATTAATGGATTGTGATCAGATATCTCTCTTGGTAACTTTTTGATCATGGCAAAAGGAAAGATATCCTCCCAACTTTTTGAAACAAGAATACTATCCAATTTCTCCAAGGTGGGTGGCTCTTGGTTATTGGACCAAGTAAACAACCCACCAGTCATTGATATTTCTCTCAGCTCAAAGTAATGGATGATGGAATTAAACACTCCCGTGTGCTTATGAACCCCATTGCCACAGCTTTTTTCCTTAGCATATCGAATAATATTAAAGTCACCACCTATTAGAATAGGCTCTTTATTATCATCACAGAATCTAGCAAATTCAGATAAAAATTCATTTTTGCTCTCCTCTTGAGCAGCACCATATATGGTAAGCAAATTCCATTTAACTTTGTTCTCTTTGTCCCACAGTTCATTTGTAACATAAACTCACCCTGTTTGAAGGATCCTACATCATATTTTGATATGTTAATTCCTACCAAAATTCCCCCAGACTTTCCTTTGGATGGATTCCATTTCCAAAGGTAGTCCTGGTATGGGTCAAATTTTCTAATCAAGGCATCTTCACAATTTTGTATCATAGTCTCTTGAAGACCAATAAAATCGAATTTATATTGGAAGATAAGATTCTTAAGAAATGTAGAGACACCCTTTTTTCTGAGCCCTCTACAGTTCCAAATTAAGCCTTGTAATGTCATTTTTTCCTTCCTTTTTTTTGTTTTGATATTGGGGGATGAGGGATACTTTGTCTCTTATCTACACCCATCAAGTCAGGATCTTCCTGTACTTGAACATTTTTATCAGGCTTTGTTTTCTCATTTCCTCTAATACTTCCAAAGCTAGGAGCTTCCTGTGCTTTGCCCCCCCTTTTTTTCCTTGATTTTTGGGGAAATCTTCAATTTTCTTTTTGTCAATTTCCCTCTTTTCTTTGACTGGGCTAGAATCACACTTTGAGTATCAGACAAATCATCCTTTAACCACTCTATCAATCTTGTGTTAATATCCTCGTCTACATCATCATTAATCTCTATGACAGGGATCTCCAGTTTCTTACTATGCAACTTATTTCTAGCATTTTCTAAATCCTTCAACATGTCAAAAGTTCCAAAAGTAATACTATCTACTTTAACACCCACATTGGCAGAAAGATTTTTAACAGTCTCAAGATTTAAATCAGATATAGAATTGGTGTTAGAAGTAGTACCTTCCAGATTCCTTTTTTTAGCCATTTTCTCACACTTCTCCATTGTGGTTTCAGCAATGCTCTTCTTTAATCTTTCACTTTTCCTGATTTCTCCTCCATCTGCAGCCTTGGGAGCAGCTTGGACCACCACATTTTCTTCTGGAGTCTTGTTTTTCTCTATGGTATATGGCCCCCCATCATCGGTGATCACACTTTCTTGAGATTTTATTATATCTTCATCTACCACTGGTTCACCAGAGTTCTGACTCAGAGCCTCCTTTTTATCTGTGACATTGGTCTCCAGGAGTTTTGTATTCAGACTAGGGCAGTGTTTATCCAGAAGAGATCCAGTGATCTCACAGTCATCCTGTGCATTCAGACTCCATATTTGCTGAGAAGAAACTTCTTCATTTTGTTTAGAAGAGCCCTACCCAACATCTCCAAAGCCTTCTAACTTTCTGATTCTGTCACTTAGAGATTCACTATCTGATCTTCCTTCTTCAAAATCCTCAGGAATGTATACTTTTTCCTTTTGCTCCTTCTCACTATGACTTTTTTGCCTTCTGTTCCAACCAATTTTTGGTGGAGCAGATTGGGTGAAATCAACCTTTTGAAATTTGCTTCCTCCTTTATCAGAACCCAGAGAAGTGCCCAAATCAACATTGATGATCTTGTGGCTCTGGACTGCCGCCCGACGACAGCGGTAAGGAAGCCGGTGATCGTCGACATGAAGGACACGATCATTAAGCTGCCGAACAGATCTTTCCACGGGGTGTCCCAGCCGAGGCCTCCGGCGGTGACGGCCATCGCCATCGGTGTCAGGAGAGTGATGGTGAAGCCCATGATGGCCAGGTCAAGCTTGGAGACGTCCTGATGAAAAAACACATCACAACACTCACTCTCAATTGTTCGTTCAGCAAAGGTGGTGAAAATACTGAAAAATGTATGCATGCATCTCCCAGATTCAAATTTCAAAACCAATGCAAGGAATACCTCGGCAGTGGAAGCAGGAGAAGAGCCAGAGCGTATGGGATTGGGCATTGGTGCGATGGGTCCTTCGCCGCCGCCAGCCAGCGCATCAGCATTGTTGGTGTTGCCGCCGGAGCCGGAGGTGATGGAGGGGTTGCAGTTGCTGCTGGCGGCTGGTTCGCGAAGGATGACAAGCTGCTGGAACGGGAAACGCAATCGCAAGAGATCCTTCTTACTAGGGCGATTTCTGAAACGCTGCGCGACTCGTGGCCGATGAGCGCAGCGTCGTCGTCCATGGCGCTGCCTGAGCCTCCGAAGCGAGTGCAGCTTTGCTTGACGACGGCACGACACAGGGCAAGGGAGGACGATGGGCCGTCTCCGTTTCCACATGGACATGAGCGCCCTTGGGTTGGTTCCTTTTATAGGCCGTGTTTGCGTGTCAGTGGTGACCTTGGCTGCTTGAACGAGATCATCTATCAACCGAGAGTAGTGGAGACTAGTAGTAGCAGCATAAAAAAATTTCGAAACACAGCTAACCTGTCACTCTCACTTTCTCTAGTCTAGTCAAAGGTAGCTACTCTCTCTCTCCTTCCTCCGGTCGATCCGTTCCTCTCATTCCTGGACAGGAAAGTCGTCGCCTTCTTGCGCTGCTCCCAGCCAAACCAAATAAGCGTTCGATCGAACCCTTTCAGCCTTCTAAGAACATGCTATCTATATATGGTACGTGGTCAGATTTAATCTCGATGTTCACTTCACCTACAACATTAAAAAAAGAGAGCTAATTTCCGCAACTTCAAGCTGAAACAAACAACGTGTAGTTTGTAATGACTAAGGAGTAATATTAATTAAGATAGTGGTAGCTAGAAGTAGACATTTCAGTAAAATTTAGAGGGTTTTTTTTTTCATGGTGATATTTTAGTTGACGGATTCATGCGTGTTTCGCTAGCTAGTACTAAACTCAAGAGATATATACATAGCCCATAGAGAGAAACAGTAGATCTGCGATGTAAGCTGTGCCTGCGACGGTGCTAACTGCTGCTTTCACACTTCAGACTCACACATCCATCCATGTCGTTGTCACTCTGTCAGCAACTGTATTCTTTCTCCAAGAAAAAGGCAGCAGCTGAAAAAAAATGCTAGATGTTTTGGACCTGAGGATTCTGAAGATGACGTGAAATTGAAACGCGCCGGCCGGGGTGAGTGGAATTGTGGAAATGGCAAAAGATAATCAGTTGCTTCGTCATTGCTTGCATCTTTCTAACCATGCCTCAACGTAGTAATAATAATCGACGTAAAGCTTTTTTTTAATATGTACGTTCATCAAATCAAAAGCTCAAAACTTGTACAGATGGTGACATGGTGTGTTATCATGCTCGTCGTCACCGGCCGGATCTCGGAGGGTGACAACAGACTTTTACAAGTCTAAGGTTCCAGTCCACACGGCGGCTGCCAGCCACAATATATCCACAATGCATGTGTCGATCGAGGCCAGAACAACCAGAAAGCAGAATCAGAGTGGCTAGCATTACTAGCTTCGCTACTAATAATAACATTCACCTCGGCTCCATGGTTTGAAAATTCCGTTATTAACAAACGACATGGGATGAGCAAGCTCTAGCTTAAGCTTAAGGTTGAGCGTTGAGCAAGTCTTAACGCTACCGTCATATGGAGCTGGGCCCAAGACAACAAAGATGACAACATGTAAGGTATAATAATAATAAGCACTGTTGAATATATACTCCCTCCGTCTCTGAATACTGCAACTTCTGGAGTTATCTTAAGTCAAATTTTTTAAACTTTGACCAATTTTTTTTTAAAAATACTAAGATGTATGGTACCAAATTAGTACCATTAAATTTATCATACAATGTATTTTTATAAGACGCTCATTTTATATGATAGATATTTTTCTCGAACACGACTTCACGTGTCATTTATATTAAGAAGAAGAGCTGAGATCGGCGAATACAAAGCAACACGACCACAGAGAGTGCGGCCACACGCGACACGACACAGACGACAACGAAAACGATTACAAAAACAAGAAACAGAGGGCACCCCCCGCCAACCCAAACAACGCGAACTCAATGGCTAAGACTCAGGAGCCGCCAAGCGCGAGACCACAACGACGGCGTAAGCACAGAGCGTCAACATCCGAGCTCGAGCCAGAGTCCAAGAACGTGTCGACGGCGCCATAGTTTATGTCATACATATTGATGCTTTTTTCTATAAAGTTGGTCAAAGTTAAAAAATTTGACTGACACGGATTGTAGGAGTTGCAGTTTTCAGAGACGGAGGTAGTATCCTTTTACCCTCCTTATTCACAATAATGCCAAGGGCTTACACATTATCAGAAATATTATATGTGACCTGGAGAGGACAAGTCAGAGACTACATTTATCAAGAAAACCTCGAGATTGTTGGTCTCTGCAGGAAGTATACTAACAAGGGTGTGTAGCATTAATCGCTGGGTCCATTAATTTTACTTGGAATTGGCTTCCAACTAAGGGTCACTACGGAGGAATTATTGGAACTGGAAAAGTGTGAGACTATAAGAAGCACAATGTTTGCTTATGTTTGCTTATCTGACCATTAAGACTAGCACTACCAACCTAATATAAGATGGGTTCTAATAACTATCTATGGCCCTGCATGGACAACTTAGTCTCTCCACTTTTCTAAAAGATTTATTAACAGGGATTTGTGACAAAGCGTTGCCCCTTGTTATAACCTGAGGAGACTTCAACCTGATCGGAAGTGTCACAAGTAAGAGTAAGGGCTCGTTCAGCAAGCGACCAAACTAGATTTATTTGTATCTTGGCCAAAATACTCTAGTTTTTAAACCAGGTTGCTCCGTTCCACCTAGAAGAGGCCCTGCAATGGCCCGTTCCAGCACTAAACGAACGACAACTAATAAGGATTTAAATGTACGTGCCCTTGAAGGACATTATATGAAAGATCCAAGTACTCGAGGTGTGGAAGCTCATTAAATATGAATGTTGGAAAGCTTACATTCAATCGATTGCGCTACTCAAATGCAATTCTCATATTTTCTTGAGATTTCTGAAAACTTTCATGTAGATATATAGTATAAACATGAAAATACACGCCAACAAAAAAAAAAAGAATTAATGCCAAAGTTATTTAATGTGTCACCCATGCCGTGAAGATTTAGGACTTGTGTTAGATCGAGACCAAGGTTAATAAATGGAGATAGCACATTCAACCTCTCATTTTTACTTCACAAGAATTACTGCCAGCCAAGGTATTGAAAATTTTGTTAGATCCGGGGGGTTAGCCCCTCCTAGCCCCCTAGTTCTAGTTTCATCTATATATCCTCATCAAGTGGGACTGGCCACGCACTCCTGCTAGCCCTCTAGTCCGGTCCTGCGACATCAAATCTAATGATCCTACTAGTGAGTTATTTGCAAGATATAGTACATTTAGACTTTTTATTCCTAAAGATCCAATTTAGGAATACTACTTCCTGATAAATTATGTTAAATTGATCAAGAAATTGTAAATGTCATTGTGTGCTAAGGAAATTTTGTGTTGCAATGATGCTCTTGCCAAGGTTAAGCTCGAAAAGTTTTAATGATGGTAGTTGACATGGAGGTACTAGTCCATGAAAAGTTACATCAACAAATAAGCTTTGATAGTGGCAGAACTAGAAATCTTAAATAAGGGGGGGCCAAGTAGTAGATGACACATCGTAAATAGGTAATAGGAGAAATTTTTTGTAATATATTATTGATTTTTAATAAAAATTGGATTTCTTGAAAAATTTGAATTTCTATTGATTTTTTACGAAATTTTTTTCCATAATATAAAAAAAAAATTATTATTGTTTTTTGTTTTTCTTGGTGGGGGGGGGCACAGCCCCTGCCGCCCATTTGGTTTCGCCACTGCCCTTATTTCCACATAATTCGATTCTCTGCATGGTATAGTTTCTAAGCTACAAAAATTATGAAACTTTCCCTACAGTTTATTTTTTGATAACTTCAATATGTCTTAAGCAACTAAGGAATATTGGATGTTGGTCTTATAGGTATACCCCCTCGAGCCATGGAACCTCAAACAAGGACACAGAGATGCCTCCAAACAACTCATTGTTTGAAAACAATCCTCACAATTCCTTGATTTTTTTCTCAAAGCTGTCACGTATGCATGCAACATAAATATAACATAGATACTGACACAATTAGAAAACCAAAGTTATTTAGTGCTACCTATGTTCTAAGGACCATTCACATCGCTATGGGGAGTCTTATGTGATGAGGAAACATTTGAATATGAGCTTGTATGTATGTACCCTTGAAGACATTCTATTAAAGATCCAATTACTCAAGGGTGTGGAAGCTCATCAAATAAGGACATTATAGAATGCTTTTGTTCAATTGATTGCTATTCAAATGCAATTCTCGTGATTTTGAGATTTCTCAAGACTGTTATGTAGATGCATAGTATAAAGAAGAAGCGACACGCTAAGAATGCCAAAGTTCAATAATGTGTTACCTATTCTCTGAAGATGACCGAGAGGGTAGACCCATGCCCTGAAGATTTATGACGTGTTGGGCTAAGACCAAGGTAACACATGGAGATAGTACATTCAACCTCTCGTTCACTTCAAAAATAATTTAGTGCCAATAAAGGTATTCAAAATTTTGTCAGATGTTAGGGGGGCCTTGGCCCCTACTAGCCCCAAGTTTTGGTTCCACCACGGTTTACATATATGCAACAAGGTACGTATATGATAAGTTTATAGTAGCTTGTTGATGTACGGTACGGATCTGATAGATGCATGGATTGAGTACTTACTGACAACAGCGGTGAGAAGTAATGTGGTGCCTGTCCTGTTGCACTTGTTACCCGTAATGATCGTCTTGTTGATGCCGTCACCGATAAGTACCACGTTCATATGCGTGACATTGACGGCCTCATCATAAACATCGGCTTTTACGCGGACGGTGTACAGGCCATCTCCCGGGGGTGCTGCCTCCAAGGCCTCGCCGATGGTGGTGAAGTGGCCACCGCCGCCCTGCGCTATGACAACCCCGCAGGCCAACCGTCAGGCATGGTCGTCACTAGTGGTGTGCCAGCGCAAGCGCCGCTCATGCTCAGGAGGCGGCGGCGGAACCACGACCAAAGAGGCAAAGACGTTGATCAGCGCATTTACGGCGGCGATGACCACGACGTCATCAGCAGACGACGATGACGACAGGTCATCCATCAGGTCCTCATTGACGTCTTCATCGGCGGTGATGGCGACTTCATCGCTGTGTCCACCGCCCAAGGAAGTCGACGCCGCCGGCAGGTGGCCGTGCCCATCTTGTGGCTGTGGCCCGCTGCCCGACGATTAAGCTGCCGAACAGATATTTCCACAGGGTTTCCCAGCCGAGGCCTCCCGACAGTGATGGCCATCGCCATCGGCGTCAGGAGAGTGATGGTGCAGCCCAAGGTTTTCTATACCGGTACAAAAAAAAAATTTCGGCCCCCAGCGATAAATGTGAACTTTCAGAAATTTCGGAAATATCAGGTCAAATTTAAATAAATTTAAATGAATTTTAAAATTTTTTGACGCCATTTCATTAGAAAAACTCTCCAATCCATTGTACACCACAAATTTATATAACACAGATGAAATAACATAATATATCACAATACTAGATCAATAATAATACAGCAAGTTGATGATGCACGAGAGCTACATATGCTAGTGGTGACGAACATATGAGTGAGGAAATTAAATTAATTTGAAAAAAAGGACTTTGTTGAGCTTAGAGGATATAAAGGGTCATTTTAGTGTAGTTTGGTGCAATTTTGCAATGGAAAGATGAATTTGAGCGAAAAACTTTGACCGATATAAATTTTTTGGGACCCCAGCGAAAAAGATGATATTTCGAAATTTTGGCGAAATTTCACTGAAATTGTAAACCTTGGTGCAGCCCATGATGGCCAGGTCAAGCTTGGACACGTCCTGATGAAAACACACACCACACCACTCACTCTCAATTGTTCAGCAAATAAAGGTGATGAAAAATGTATGCATGCATCACTCAGATTCAGAACGATGGACAAAGACAAAACATGCATCTATACCTCGTCAGCTGTCGCCGCCGCTTAGCCACCTTTATTTAGCTCTAAAGGGCTCAAGAAACACAAGCCCTAACTGCGCTCACACTTCACTCACAGGCCATGTCCCACTTCAGACTCATCACACATCCATGTCCACGGTCCACTATTCTTTCCCCGAGAAAGGCAGCAGCTAGCAGAATGCTAGATGTTGTGGAGTGGACCCTGACGATTCAATTCGTCTGATGATGACGTGAAATTGAAACGCGCCGGCCGGGGTGAGTGGAAATGGCAAAAGGTAAGCAGTTGCTTGCTTCTGTTTCTAACCATAATGCATCAACGTAGTAATAACAATGCGATCGACGTAAAGCTTCTTTTTTTAAATACATGAATACGACCATCAAATGCTCAAAGCGTGTACAGATGGTGTGTTACCATGCTCTTCACCGGCCGGATCACCCGATCGAGGGTGACAGCTGACTTTTACAAGTCTAATTAAAGGCTCCAGTCCACGGCGGCTGCCAGCCAACCACAATCCACAGAACAAACAATATTCACCTCGGTTCCACGGATTGACAAATCCGTTATCAACGAACGACATGGGATGACCGGATGAGCAAGCTGCAAGCTCTCAAGCTCAAGGGTGAGCGTTGAGCAAGTCTTAAGTCTTAACGCTGCCATCATATGGAGCTGGGCCCAAGACACAGATGACAACATGGAAGGTATAATAATAATTAGTAGTAAATATCCTTTTACCCTCCTTAATAATAATAATAATGCTGAGGGCTTACACATTATTAGTGATATTATATGTGACCTGGAGAGGACAAGAGTTATAGACTATATATATACATTTATCAAGAAAACCTGGAGATTGTACGCTGCTCTGCAGGAAGTATAATAACAAGGGTGTAGCATCGCTACGTTCATAAATTTTATTTTCTTCATCCCAAATTATAAGATATTTGATTTTTTTAATTTCAACTTTAACCACTCATATTATTCATAAAATTTGCGCAAATATAGTAGTAAAATTTAAGTCATTTTTAAAAATTTTTATTGATAAAGTAAGCCATAATAAAAAAATAATATTTTATAAATTTTTTTAAATAAGACGAATAGTCAATTTTGGAGCTAAAAAAGTTAAACGTCTTATAAAGTAGGATAGAGGGAGTACTTGGGAGTTTTATGGCCCAGTTTCCAACATTCATCAATATAGTGTCATACCATTTAATATTCATGAAACTCTATGAAACCTTCCTCCCATGAAAATTGGCCTAAGCGTCATCACTATGGAGGAATTGTTGAATCTGAAAAACTGTGAGAAGCAAATCAATAACAGGCAAAGAGTTAGGGGATGGTCTAAAATAAGATGTTCTTTTTTTACTGAGGGTTAGTGAGTCTGAGCTATGAGATGCTCCTCTGATTTTTGTTGTAAAAGTGTCTCGAGCAACCGTGACAAAAAAAATACAAGACTCATTTGTTCTTTGAGTAGCACTACAGGCATTATCAAAATGCATTATTACCATAATGCCCTGCATAAACGGTTGGTGATATGGTACGTAAAACCAGCAGTGTGGTCATCAAAGTGTGGTCATCAAGACAAGCACTGCTGGATCAAAATGTTGCACCGATCATGATGAACTCTTCATCACTGCCGTATCAAACGATGGACCGGCCGGCAGTGTGAGCTCTTCAACACCACTGATTGTATGCCACACTAGCGATGAGGATCACTTCATCATGGTCGTGGCTGGATCAAATGAAGCAACCACACGGTGATGAGCTCTATGCTAGATTGACGGTGATGCCTACTTCATCACCGTCAGAATGTACGTAAGCGGGACCACTGTTGATGGAAACAACCTCACCCTTGGATCGTATGCGGTGACGACCTTGATTATCACTATCTACTCTCACAAACACCGGTGAAAACCGGTGGTGAAGGAGGGTTATGAACTGGTGGTGATGAGTAATGTACAGTAGTATCTTCTGCTTCAAGTTTACCTTTTCATTTGTCGCCCGTGTATTCATGTCGCCAATTAAAACACCTCAGTGTGGAAATTAAATGAATAGTTACAACTTAATTACACGGTTACACCCAACCTATCAATTATTATACAACAATATACATGTGGTACAACAAATTGAAATCACATGTACAGCTAACGAATCCTAGAATCCTATAATCCTAGAGGAAATAAAAGAATTGAAGCCTTTCTGCACAGACGACCTGCGCGGCGTCTACTTTGCCCGAGAATACAATGCAAGATTCATGGCACATGGTGAGGAAGTCCGGCACCCTGCTCTATACCGCAGGCACTACCTCAGCTCCGCCTGTCGCTGGACGCCGCTCGCTCCATGCCCAGATCACGACCAAAATGAGCACGACGAGAGCAGCAGACGCGACCCCGGCGGGGCATCCGAGACGCCCCAGCTTGCAAGCGAGGAAGACGATGAACAGGGCGGAGGCGTTCACCAAGCCGAACCTCGCACAGGAGGGGGTGAGCCTCCTGCCCCGTGACACAGCGGGGTAGGTGGTGAAGAAGCCGATGACCGTCGACACGAGGGAGACGATCATCAGAATGACGTACAACACTTTCCACTGAGTTTCCCAGCTGGTGGTGAGCTCTTTTATGTTAAGGGCCACCGGAACCACTAGGGCAATGCTACATGCCATGATCGCAAGGTCAAACTTGGAGATGTCCTGAAACGAAGAACACAAGTAGATCGACAATCAACGTACATTCTTAGAATCAATGAGACATGATCATCCCTCCGTCTCAAGAAAAAAATCAATTCATAGAATCTACGTAATATTTATAGGAAAAGATAACAACATCTATGACATAAATGAACAATTATGAAAATATATTCTATGGTATTTATAATGATACTAATTTGAATATTTGATAACATAAATCTTGATATATTTTCTAGAAATTCGATCAAAGTTTGAAAATTCAACTTTAAAAATCTATTTATTCGGAGATAAAGGGTGTGTAGATTCCAAACCAAATTAAGGCAGGACATATACCTCAGTACTTGGTGTGGTAGAACAGAGGGACAAGGACGCGAAGGAGAAGCAGAGAGCCCAGTAATCACAGCTGGTCCCGTGGTGGCCGGACTAGCATTGCCATTGCCATTGTCACTGCCACTGCCGGAGGGGTTGCTGGCAGCTGCTGGTTCAGGAGGGGTAGACGAAATGGCCGATAACAAATTGCTGAGCCCACCAGAAAAGCGGGGAACTAACGGGATCTCGAAGTCGCTGCGCGCAATGTCAGATCCATAACCGAGGAGCGCAACGTCGTCGTCGTCCATGGCACGCGATCACACTTCAAAAATTAAACAGTCAGTACAATAAACCGTGGTGGTTAGTTGGATTCATTATAGTTTATTTACTCCAAATATGCCGTCGATTCCTTCCTATGCAATAAAATACTAATACAGTACTCTACAACAAAAGGCAAAAATGAATGGTTGAAAAGCAATAATTTACCGACAACAATAGGTTGCCCGAGAAAAGAAAATCGCCCTTAAGACCAGATGTCCTTGTGGTGTGAACTGTTAGGTAGACCAGCTCTGTGATACGTGCACTGACAACAGGAGAGAGACAATACAGTATATTCTCCAGCTGTAATATCACGGTCCATACTAGAAGGACATGTGCCTGATTTAAGGTGCTTCCGGAAATACTGTGGCTATGGTGCTATATGATTCTTTGTGGACAGCACAAAATTATAAACCTGACAAAATCTGATATATGTGCTACAGATACAATTTAACAATTTACTATTATTTCTATAGTCAGACAAGGACAAAAATTTGATATATATATATAAATATATATATATATATATATATATATATATATATGCATGACACAATGACAAATAACAAACCACATCGATCTATAAATTTAGGCACCTGAGAAGAAGTGTAGTATTCAAGGACGAAGATAGTATATAGTAAGCGGGTGGGACTGGGAGCGCATGCAGAAGGAAAAGGATCGGAATCGCGTCCGAGTCCGACACTACCACACACCGGCCGGGGCCGGCGCCATGGTACGGGTGACGGGGTGAGTGACCCCGTTGGCGACCACACACACGCCGGTCGCCGGCGCTGGCCTCCAGAAGCGACGACCTCACCTGATCATCAGCAGGCCGCCAGCGCTGGACACCTTACATGGCTACAGCTAGCTAGGGATGTCGATGACAGCCCGGGCGTCTCGATGTTTTTTCTTTGACCGATAAGCCACCCTTCAGCTAGCTCCTTCCACATACAGGCGTTGGCACGGTGAGGCACCGGCGCACCGCCGAGGCGCCGAATGCGGCAGCATGGAGGGCTCCCCGGCCGGCCCACGAATTGGCCCTGGATCGAGGAATTGCTCGTGCTCGCCGGGGAAAGTTAAAAAGAACTACTGGTATGATGGTGATGCTAGCTTCCAACGAAGGAATATAAATGAAAAAAAGATATGTGGGTTTCGTTTAGAGATGTGGGTTTTACCTGAACCGGCTCCGAGGTGATCGATCAGCCAAGGGCCGCTCGCCGATCTTGGTCGGCGCCGGCGGGCGACGACAGGGCGGAAGCGGGAGGATGAGATCTAGAGAGAGGGACCTCCGTCGACACTCCGGTGATGGCCGAGGAAATCGAAGAATCCTACCAGACACTTTGTGATTAGCTTGATTGATTCTCGGTGGTCCACCACCAGCAGACTCATCAGCCTTTAGGTACTCCACCAGCGAGAAAATTTTATGTATCTCATCGTGAGGTTGGAGGACATGCACCGTACCAATGGCTATATATGCATGTGTACTCGTTCGGTCATTCCGCCAACGGCCGGCGCGTTACACGTCAGATCATTTTTTATTTCTCGGGTCGGTGTCTCCAGTGTTTCGCGAGACAACCAGCTAGAGAGAGTGAGCGTTCTCACTCCGCTCGCCTGATTCGGTCGTTAGTTGTTTCTATGGCTAGTGTAGGAAAGAGAGGAGAAGAGAGGTGGGTTGTAAACTGGCTACAAGTAGCCCATGCACAACATCCAATAATAAATTTTGTGAGAGATCAGAGTGAGTCGTATAGAACAACTAGCTACTATATTGTGGGTTAAGAGATATGCTGCAAATATCTTTACAACTTTTAATAAAGCGTTGTAGGGGTGCAAACCCCTCCAGTTTTCATAAAAAATATCTTTACAACCAACAACATGCTAAATTATTAGTCTTGCTCTAAGGTGTGTGGTGTGAGTTTGTGTACATGGAGTATTCAGGTGTCAAATTAAAAAAGAGAATAATATCCTCATTATGTTATTGCAAACACATGGTTAATATGTGACGATGTGGGTCGAGTTGATGCTGAGTGATTGTCAGGAGATGATCAGGCTTTATTAGTTGAGGTTAGAGACGTACCATGGCATGATGTTTGTGTAATATGTCTCTTGGCTTGGAGTGCGCAGATGTGGAGCACAAAGATTGTCGATGACTATGGAGAAATGTGATGTAGAGATGTGCTGTGTCGATGGACTAGGAGCAGTGAAGAACGAGGTGAGGCTTGGACTGAGTGACCAAGTGGCTAAAAGACTTACCATGGGTGGTTGACACCTGAAGACGTTGAGAAATAGGAGTACATGTGGAGGAGCAGACTGTGTTGACCAAGTGAAGAAAATAGTTGACCAAGTCAAGCAGAGGTCCAAGAAGACTTGGCAATCAAGCTATCGAGGACAGACGGTGACATGCGTCAAGGTCGTTGAGGAGACATAGCGGGTACACTTCTCTAACTGGGTTTATAGTTGGTTTGGGCCTCAAAATCATCAGCAGATACTTTACGGTTTGGCCCTCTAAACCTGGGATGAAGTTCGGCATGGAGTTTGAGGCGGCACATGGCATCAATTGCGTTGATGCAAAGTAATGTCGTGAAGAGCTCGTGTTCATTGGATGCATAGATCTCAAATTGGACCATTTTCCCCTTGTGGTTGAGTGATTCAGCCAAAATAAAGGGCATGTTAGGGATTGTGTACCCAGCCTATCTCTCCAATTGTCATACCTTACGTTTTTCCCATTCCATATAGTTTCATTCCCCGGTCCAGAGAGAGATCCACAAATGTGAGTTTGAGTATCTCTGTCTATGCAATCCTCTGATCTGTGTAAGACCAGACCTTGTAATTCTAGTTCTTGAGAAATTAAGAAAGTTATTCTATCAAATTCGTTCAAGATCTAAATTTTAATTTATTTTGGTTTTACTCTCCCAAACCCTCTTCTCTTTGTTCTCTTGGCGGTTTCTTTGAATTTGAACTTTTGAGTTCGTTTGGGCTAGATGGAAATGTGCTAGGACACTTGAAGAACATGTTTGACTACAATTGGCATAGTTCTCACACGAGAATGAAGTTTGGAGATTTGAGAAAAAATTTAGGAAACCCCAGTCTTGGAGAGAGTTTTTTTTTCTATATGAGTTGATCCTCTGATGTTCGAGTTGATCTTTTGGAGATACTCCCTCTGTTCTAAAAGACTCTCGGTTTGGATGTTTGTGCTATAATTTTGGCTCGATTGTATAAAATACATGTAAAATTTATATCTCTAAATAAGTTTGTTAAAAAAAGCTGTATTCAGATATCTTTCCGATAACACTAATTATGTACCATAAATACTAATACTTTTTAAAAATATATTTAGTCAAAGTTATTTTTTAGAAAACAAAAATAATAATTATTTTGAGACAAAGGGAGTAGTTTCTAAACTTTCTTAGAAACATTTCTATAAAACCTGAGCTCAATTAGGCTTCTTTTGATCGTGTTTTGACTTTTTTTTTCTTCGGTTCGGGCTGTTGGCTGCGGAACTAAGGCCCTGTTTAGTTTAGTTCATAAATTTTTTTTCACCTATCATATCGAATGTTTGGCTACATGCATGAAGTATTAAATGTAATCTAAAAAAATAACTAATTGCACAGATTGCGATAACTTTGTGAGATAAATCTTCTAAGCCTAATTAGTCTATAATTTGACAATGTTAATGGATTAATTATACTTTTTAGATTCGTCTCATTTTTTTTATTAGTTCTATAATTTATTTTTTATTAGTATTTGAAAATCTCTTCTGACATCTTTGTGATATTTTGATGTGACATGCAAAATTTTTCACCAACCGAGCCTAAAACATTCGAAAGGAGTTCTACGTCTGTGGGCTGAAGTTTGCTTCTAGGGTTGTCCAAGGCGTTTCCTTGATTTGATTTTTTCCCACTTGTTTATTTGAGCTTTCTAGCACTTTTCAAATCCTATAGCCTTGCTAATGATTTTGGGGACTTTGCTAGAAGAGAAGTTTTTTTGTGGCGTTGTGACATGCAGCTGTTCCGTAATTGAAAAAAAATGGATTGGGCTGCCATTCACCGCCTCTTTGATCGTCTTTCTGGTTCCTTCCGTTATACCGTTGAACAGGTAAATTCATCGCTAACCCCGATAACAAGTACTTGATTATTTTTTGTGCATCATGTTTGATTATTTTTGTTCCCTCGCTCTTGGTGCTGGCGTGCAATGATTGGAGTTATTTTTGCAGAAGTCGTGAGATGCAGGAGGAGGGTGACACAAAACGCCCGCATGCAACCCGGCCGCGAGACCAGAAGTCGAAGTGGTTAGTATACTTATTATACTAGTACTAGTAATTGTATAAATATTCGCCTCCTCGCGATCGAGCGAGGCAAAACCATATTCATCAGGTTTTAGCATTATTTAGACTTTAAGGCCGGCTGGCATGGCGTTCAACCACCAAGAACACTGTGAAACGACGATGACGACGACGAAGCTTCATACTTGTAGACTTGGTGGATGATAGATACAGTTCGTTCCTAGGTTCTCCATGATCCATGTATGTCGCGCTTAAGCATGTCGTCAGCCATGATGTTGTCTGCACCCTCTTATTTAGTAGTGTTTAGAATTGCTCCGTTCCATGCTGTTTAGCTAAATGGTTTCAACTCCTTACACACAACTCTAGAAAAAAAAGTAGAATTTTTAGAGAGCAGCTAAAAAGGTGCTTCATAAACTCCAGATTTTTATTGAGCTGCTCTATAGAGTTTGTAGAGAACTAGTCCCAAACATTCTCTTAACAAGTAGAAATAATTCAACACATAAAAAAGAAATCAATTCTGCTCCTCTAATTAATTCCAACTGATGTGGACATTCATCACATGATCATAAATTCATGATACATACTCCCTCTATACTCATATTAGTTGACGTTTTGGATAAGGACACGGTCTCCAAAACCTAACTTTATCTATTATTTTTATTAAAATATATAATAAAAACTAAAAATAAAATTTCTTTTTATAAAAGTGGGTTTTAAGATAAATCTATATATATAAGTTTTATATTTTCAAACTAAATATTTTAAAAGTTATTGATAGTTTATGTTTGACCCAAACCTTGTCCAAAACGTCAACTAATATGAGTATGGAGGGAGTAGGTCTCTATACACATCTTCCGCATGCAATGCAGAAGCAGACAATGGATGGGTCTACTTCTGACACCTTAACACAGGATGTGGAGTCATGGAAAGTGGCCAAAGACGAAGGACGAGGTTAAAGCGCGACCCGTCGCGCTACGGTGGAAACGCGCGACCCTACGACCTGACGCCACGTGCAACCCCAAGTTCCCCCCAACCACGTATACGTGCATGCATGTGTCGCGCCTGTCAGACCCACTCCCTCCCGGCCTCCCGTCTCACTTGCCTGTCAGACCCACTCCCTCCCCCGCCTCACTTTTCCATTGACGCCCATGCAAGATGACACAAGCACAAAATAAAACAAAACATTTTTATTTAAAATACTATAATTTTTGAACGATATATTCGTTTTTTAATTCGTTTACATCAATACGTTTTACGTGACGAAATAAACAAAACTAGATCCCAATTGCCTATATTTCAAAAAATATATTTTAGTAGCAACTTATCTATAAAAATATACTAGAAGCATACAAGAAGTTGCTACCATATAATACATAACATGCTACTCCAAAAATAAAATAATGTTTTTACATGATATGCACATCGATTGTCACAAATGGGAATATAATAAATTTGTTATATAGAACTTACATAAAGATAATAATCCCTTAATAGAGCAGCGAACCAAAACAAGACAAGCCTCAACATGGAGTGGCAAATTACTAAAATAAATATTGCATAAGCTGCTAATTAGGGAGACAAGTTTTTATACAACAAATTACAAAAAAAAACCAGGCAACATGACTTGCTGCCAACTTAGGGCATTTATTAAAATTTGAGGATAGCGGCAAAAAGGACAAGCTACAACCTAGGAGCAAATTATTAGACAAGCATTACATAAGCTACTAACTAGAGAGGCAAGTTAGTATAAAACTCACTATATGAATCGAGAAACATGATTAATTGAAATTAGAAGGACATTTATTAAAAAGACAAGTGTAGCGATCTAAAATAAGACAAGTTGTACCCTAAGAGACAAATCATTAGAAGAAACATCACATAAGGTGCCAATTTAAAGCCTAAGTTATTACATAACTAATATGTAGGATTTAAAAATGCATTTAAACCAAAAGGACAACTGAAAAAACTAAAAAAAATATTGAAAAAACTTGACTAAAAACTGAAACTAAAAAACTAAAAATTGACTGAGAACTAAAAAATAAAAAATAAGAAAAGAAATAGAACTCATTTAACTGAAACTAAAAGACACAATAAAAACTAAAGAACCGAAATTGAATACATAATGAAAAAAAGGAAAATTAAATTACAGATAAATGAAACTAAAAATGACAAATTGAAAATGAAAACTAAAGAAAAAACAATGAAAAACAAAATAAATAAAAATAAAGAAGTATAAAA
The DNA here is from genome assembly GCA_015844335.1 of Chrysopogon serrulatus. Classification (NCBI taxonomy): domain Eukaryota; kingdom Viridiplantae; phylum Streptophyta; class Magnoliopsida; order Poales; family Poaceae; genus Chrysopogon; species Chrysopogon serrulatus. Next base: position 177,458 of record JADLZL010006288.1, on the reverse strand, counting down.
AGATGTAAATAAAACAAAAACCAAAACGGACACAACAATACATAAGATTAATTAAAAGAATAATTAACAAAAAGGCTGTATAGAAAGACCGTTACACTTTATTACGAATTAAGAAAATCATAAAAACTACGCGGTGTATTTATGGTGAGTGTTGAAGGGCCGTATCGTGCGCAGGCCTGCAGCAGGCCACATGCAGCGCCGGCTCGGCCACGTTCCGAAGGCCGCATGCAAGGGAAGAGCTCACAGGCCTTATCGCGCGCAGGCCAGGCCACGTGCAGCCGGGGTCGCTCGCTGCACCACGAGCGCGACCGAGCGCGCGTTAGCTTTTCCGAAAGACGAACGTAGCACATGTCTTAGTTTTTCTGAGAAAGAGCAGATGCTCTTAGTTAGACCTCAACAAATTAGGCCCGGCCTGATGTGAGTCTAGTGGGTTTTAGCCGGACCATGGATGTTATAAAGATCTTGCTGTCTAGGAAGTTTTTTCTCGGCCCAACTTAGGCTGAAATAATTATTTTTAGCTAATTTACTCTATAAACACCACAGGCGGCCTGTCTAGTATTAGATAAGTCTGAGCCCAGCTCTAAGAATAGGCCCCTGAACCCCCCCCCCCAGTGGGGTGGGGTGGTCATGAGCATGATTATTTTGGTCCAAATATGAAGTCTACTCTTAGTGTCTGTTTGGATTCATGCCTCTCTATTGTTAGGCCAAACACTTCCTACACCAGGCACCTCCTTATGTCTGTTGGTATTTTTAAACGCAAAAGCAGAGAAAATCCATAAGCGCACGGATACCGATGTAGCTTTCACCCTAAGTATTCCAGTAGTATCGATTTTCCACGAGGAACGCCGAAGTGTACTAATTAAGATTCAAGATCGTCCAAGGGTAAAGGTAAAAGTATTTTTAGTGGGTAGAGAGGATGTTTCTAAGATTTCTCTAATTGATCTATAAATCAAATTGACTTCAAAGTCTACTTATTTTGGGACATCGAACACTAGCCACGCAGATGAGAGGGGGGGGGCTAGGAAGCTCCGACTCACGGTCCTACAAACACCAATCCAAACGTGGTGGAATACGTCGGCCGTCGGGGCTGTCACAACACAGGGCTACCACAACTATACGTAGAACTGGGTGTAATTCTAGGTAATATATAGACTAAGCACCACGCCTAACCTATTAATTACTACTCTAGCGTTGCAAAGACTAGAGCACTTGATGCAAGCGAGAAACTAATAAATGAACTTAAAGTATTAAAATTAAGTAAATAAAGAATTCAGAATAATAATTGAGGCACACGGAGATTGCTTTGAATGACGAACTAGATGCTGCAAAAGTACAATGTCGAGGAAGATCCGACAGATCCAGCTCCTCCTCAGCTCTCTCCTCTTCTCTCTCCCTCTTCTAATTACAACTAGATGAACTAGAACTAGAAGAACTAGAACTAGATAAACTAGAAGGACACTACAAACCCTAATTTGTGTAGAGAATATGAAGCACCGGGTGTAGAATGCCCCTTGGGGGAGCCTTGGGCGTCATTATACGTAGGCCGAGGTGGAGTAGGGGGCAAGGCACCGCCACGTCGGCGATCCGCGTCTTCATCTCATGTGCACCGTCGGATTAAACCGACCTAAAATCAACGTAGGAATACTTTGATTGGGTTCCAAGTAAGCGTGGGAGGAAGACTCCAGAAGGCGGTGGCCATCGGACAAATTAGGGGCCGACCAGGCCCCAGGGGGGGGCCGGCCCCACCTGCTCTCCTCTGCGGGTCCCGCTTGCTTTGAGTGTCTTCTAGACCCTTCCCCGAGCCTGGATCACGATATTTTTGGTCGCGGATAAGTTTAAGTGGTAATTATGCACTATAATCTCCTCTTTTATGCTTTTTGGAATAATCCCTAAAAAATAGAATCACCAAAACTTGTGGAAATTGTCGGTTAAAACCCTAGACTAGTGTGTAATCATATATCCTTTCATGTCTAGAGTTCTAATAAATATTGACGTTATCCACCGTCAACAAGTTCCCCCACACTTGCTCTTTGCTCGTCCTCGAGTAAATGTTAAAGATAAAAGTAATCATGATCAAAACATCTTGAGACATATAACTGACATGAAAACTATTCCAAAACATCACTTACATAGGTGGGATTTTTGGCATTTGGCTAACATATATCCTTGGGTGGTTGAAAAGTGGAACGACTCTCGAAAAGCGAAGTCATCTTCCCAAATTCACATCTCAAAGAACTTGGAGTTTTTAAAGTTTTCACAAAAGAAAGGCATAGATCACATACACTCCTCAAATGGTACTCTCAATCGCTCAATGGTATAACTCATTATGTCTTCTCTTCCTACAACTAATAGCTTATGTGGAGCTTAGGGAGGTATATATGTGGTGGCATACTTGTGTTGCATATATTGTAAAAGTCAAAACCCGAATCCGAGGAGTGAAATATCATACTCTTAGATAAAGATGTGCATGTGTGTGGATATTTAGTGGATGCATGATGATCCTAATTCTACCATGCTCCCCAAAGATATATCTCTCTTTTTTGAACTTGAAGACTTGGCCGAGAACTTAAGCTATCTTATTTATCTCTTTTTTTTTTTTTCTTTTTAAGGAGGCGGGCATCTAAGTACCCATTGTTTTCATATTTAGGACACTTGTCCATTTTTTAACTCCCTCTATTTTTTTTCTCTTTTTTTCTTATAATAACTTTTGCATAGCTCATGACTCTCTTTTTGGCAACAGAACTTTTGAGAGATAGCAATAAGAACTTGGAGCATTTATCGGTGGATGGAAATCCTATCGAGAGATGTTTTTGGTGTTCACCCCAAAGTGTAGGAGAGAAACATTTTTTTGGATGGATCTAAATGGAAGGCATGTTTTGCGCCTACTCCCAGTGTAAGAGTAGTGCATATATGTGGGTGCAAGTGAATCTTGATCTTGGGAGCATGATAAATCTCTCAAAGGATCACAAAGTTTGACCAAACTCAACACAACAGTAAGTAGCATATGTAGGAAGTTTCTATCCTATATATATGGCTCTGGTAGGAATTTATCACCACTGAGGTGTATGTGACACTATGGTTTTATAATATTTTATCAAAATGAAATTTTCAAGTGCCTTGAATAGAACCGGTAGGATTTCTAAGCCGTAAACTATATCGCACTTCACAACAACTTAGTCAATATGATTTGTCCTATCAAAATATTTTCCCACAAGCATAAGTGTATGTATATGAAACAATCTTCATGCAAGCTTATATCTCAAGAATGTCATCATCTTGTCACTTTTCAAATTTTAATTCTAAGTGTGTTCTTGATTTTTTTTTTTTCGAGGGTAATGCAAGTGCATAACAAGTGTAAAACTTCGAGTAAACATCTGAGTGAATCAAGAAAGATCAAACCGAAGTTTTAGTAGTTGTATGCAGACCCCTCCATCGAGTTCATGATGTACTTCAGCATATTTGTTCACAATAGGGGTTGATACCCCCCCCACACTTCTTCAACACTATACCTGGCTTTTCATTCATAGAGAGAAAATGGTGAAAGTAAAAGGGACTCTTCTGGTGTGGGACACCGAGAGAATCTAAATTCTAATCTTAGCATTTCACCAATTTTTATTATGAGGTAAGAGTTTTAGTGAATGATTTCTAAGAACTTCGATCACATCAAGTTCTTCAACCAGGTTGATTTGTGGCTCAAGATAGACTTTTAAGCGTTGGCCATTTACCTTAAATGTGTTACCTATATCATCTTGAATGGTGATGGCCCCATGAGTTGAAGTGTCGATGACCTTGTACGGTCCATCCCACTTGCTTCGTAGTTTACCATGTCCAAAGAGCTTAACTCTTGAGTTGAAAAGTAGAACCTTATCTTCAGGATTAAACTCCTTATGCTTGATTCTCTTATCATGCCATCTTTTTGTTCTTTCTTTGTAGATCTTGGAGTTATGATAAGCCTTTTCTCTCCATTCTTCTAGCTCAGATAGTTGCATTTGACGATTCTTACTAGCTAGGTGGAGATCCATGTTCCACTTCTTAATTGCCCAATGGGCCCTGAATTCTAACTCAACAGGCAAATGGCAGGTCTTTCCATATACAAGCTGATAAGGTGACATGCCAATAGGTGTCTTGTATGCAGTTCGGTATGCCCAAAGTGCATCAGGGAGTTTGTCCTTCCATCCCTTACCCATTTCATGTATGGTCTTTTGCAAAATATTTTTAATTTGCTTGTTAGATATTTCTGCTTGACCACTAGTTTGAGGATGGTAGGGTGTTGCAATGTTATGATGAACTCCATGATCTGCTAGGTACTTCCGAAAAACTTTATCTATGAAGTGTGATCCTCCATCACTTATAACCATCCGGGGTGTACCAAAGCGAGGAAATATGACTTCGTGGAACATTCTCTTAGCATGATTGGAGTCAGCATTTCGACATGGTAGGGCTTCTACCCATTTGGATACATAGTCTACGGCCACTAAGATGTACTCACAGTTTTTGGATTTGGGGAACGGCCCCATGAAATCAATCCCCCAAACATCAAAGAGTTCAACATGGAGATTGTTTGTGAGTGGCATTGCATCTCGTGAGTTGATGTTCCCATGTTTTTGGCACCTGTGGCATCTCCTGACAAACTCCTTTGTATCTTGATACATTGTTGGCCAGAAAAAGCCACTTTGCCAAATCTTGGCATGTGTCCAAATGCCCCATAATGCCCTCCATATGGCGAGGCATGGCATCTTTCCATAATTTAGATAGCCTCGACCATAGGGACACATCTTCTTAGCAATCCATCGAGCAAACTCGATATAGATAGGGATCATCCCATAGGTGAAGACGACTATCATGGATCAATTTTCTTTTGTCCACACCGGGTGGGACATAGCTTGCTACCATAAAGTTCACGATATTTGCATACCATGGGTCGGAGTTTGATATCGCGAGCAGGGTTTCATCCCTTAGGTGATCATTGATGGGTAACTCATGTGGTTCCTTGTATTGAAGCCTAGACAAGTGGTCGGCTACTGAATTTTCTACTCCTTTCTTATCTCGTATTTCTATGTCAAACTCTTGGAGTAAAAGAATCCATCGAATTAGCCGAGGTTTAGCATCTTTTTTTAGTGAGGAGGTACTTGAGAGCAGCATGGTGCGTATAAACAATTACCTTTGCCCCCACCAAGTAAGATCTAAACTTGTCTATAGCAAAGACAACAACAGCAACAATTCTTTTTTCAGTGGTAGCATAGTTGAGCTGAGGTCCAGACAAGGTTTTTGCTAGCATAGGATATAGCATAGTGCTTTTTATCTTTGGTTTGGCCTAAAACGGCTCCAACCGCAAAATTGCTAGCATCACACATGATCTCAAAAGGAAGCTTCCAATCGGGTGGTTGGATAATTGGAGCTGAGATGAGTGCCTTTTAAGAATTTGAAAGGCTGCATGGCACTCATCGGTGAAGATGAAAGGTACATCTTTAGCCGGGGAGACTAGTCAAGGGTCTAGCTATTTGAGAAAAGTCTTTGATGAATCGCCTATAGAGCCCGGCATATCCCAGAAAACTACGGATGCCTTTCACATTTGTGGGAGGTGGAAGTTGTTCAATAACTTCAATCTTGGCTCTATCCACCTCTATCCCACGTTCGGACACCTTGTGTCCTAGCACTATCCCTTCTCGGACCATAAAATGACATTTCTCCCAGTTTAGGATTAAGTGCTTTTCTTCACACCGTTGTAAGACTTTGTCCAAATTCTCTAAACAATCATCAAAGGTTTTTCCATAGACAGTAAAGTCATCCATGAATACCTCCATGATTTTCTCAATCATATCGGAGAATATAGACATCATGCACCGTTGGAAAGAAGCTGGAGCGTTGCACAACCCGAACGACATTCGTCGGTATGCGTAAGTTCCATATGGGCATGTGAAAGTAGTCTTACTTTGGTCATCAGGGTGGATTGGGATTTGATGATATCCCGAATACCCATCAAGGAAACAAAAGAAAGAGTGATTTGCAAGCCGTTCCAACATTTCATCAATGAAGGGTAACGGGAAGTGATCTTTCTTTGTGGCCTTGTTGAGTTTTCGGTAGTCAATGCACATACGCCACCCGGTGACAGTACGTTGAGGGATAAGCTCATTCTTCTCATTTCTAACGACTGTCATTCCTCCTTTCTTTGGCACTACTTGGACCGGGCTAACCCACTCACTATGAGAAACGGGATAAATAATCCCAGCGTGTAAAAGCTTAAGGACCTCTTTTTTAATAACTTCTCGCATGGCATGGTTAAGCCTTCGTTGTAGTTCCCTTGAAGGTGTGCAATCAGGATCAATAGGGATGCGATGAGTGCAGAGAACAGGGCTAATGCCTATGAGGTCCTCGAGTGAGTAGCCAATAGCTGGTTTGTGTCTTTCTAAGACAGTGACAAGTTTATGGGTTTCTTCTTGGGAAAGCTTATCACTGATGATGACTGGGGTTTCTCGATTATTGTTGAGAAAGACATACTTTAGGCCAGGAGGAAGAGGTTTTAGCTCGATTGAAGGAGCAGGTGGTCGCTCACTTTTATCTAGCTCAATAGGCTCTGCCAACTCTTCCTCTTCTTGAACAAAGTGTTCATCATCAAGGATTGGTTGGGCCATGTCTTCTAGAGATGCCATTAAAACCTCTTCAATAGAATCTTGTTCGGGCTTAGGTTCCACTATTGTGTTGATAGAACGGGCAAGAGGAATATTTATAGTGGAATTCCCAACCTTAAAGTCCAAATGACCTTGTAAAGGTTTCTCCTGTAAAAGTCTTATGATTGGTCTACCAATCAAGACAGTGATCTCTGAGGTGTCATATATGTGAAAATCTAGGCATATCTCAGAGTTGTTAATTCTGACAGGAACAACCCTTAATACCCCATTGCTCTCAAGAATAGTTCCCGAAGGGATTTGTAACAGCTTTTGTGATGGGATTAAGGATGTGTTGGGATAAAGAATATCGACTAATGTCTTTGAAATGAGGTTTATCCCAACGGATGGACTATAGTATATTTTCATAGCGGACCCCTAATTCGGCATAGAAGAATGGTTGGGGGAGCGGTGATTCGAGCTACCTCGGGGAGATAACTCCGCTTCCGTAAGCCATTCATAACTCATGATTGACGAGAGGCTTTTAATTTGTTCCGTGATAATAGAGCCTTCGTGGGCGATCGAGGGGTTTAGTGTGTGCGAGGGTCTTGGTTGGACAGGCAAAATCGAGGTGTTTCCATAATCTTCAAAGATATCTTCCTCGAATTCAAAGGGAAACTCTAAAGGGGATGAATTATCATCCTCTAGTTGGGTTTGCGTTCCCTTTTCGGGGAGGTTTTTCAACAACCAATTCATGTGATGAATCAAGTGGAATTTCTAATTCGGTTGTTGGTGTTTCCTCTTTTGGCTCGGGGCTTGTCTCAACTTCTTCTTCAGGGAATTCATCATAGATGCCGGTGTATGGGGTGTTTTCTAGAATTTTGTCAAGGATTGCTTTCCCCTCACTAACGGTTTTATGTGAAAAGGACCCTCCCAGAAGAAGTATCGAGAAAAAGGGCAGCTTCTTTGCTAAGGCCATAATGAAAGTGTTGTAATAGGACATGTTCGGGGCATAGATAAATCTGGGCCGGATGCAATTAAATTTGAAAATCTTGCCCAAGCTTTGCTCCTATAGTTTCCTTCTCTTTTTTTTGTTGAAAAGTGAGAACTTTAAGACGAAGAGGGATAATCTGTGAAATAGGAAAGAATGCAAGACAAAATTTGTCTCGAAGTTCCTTCCAATCTCCCTCTACACTCCTAACGGTATGAGCATACCATTGTTTCGCCCTCTCGAGAAAGAGAGAACGAAAATAACTTCCATTTTAAGGTCTCATGATTCATGCCGAAAATATTCGGGCAAGAACACAATTGCTCAAATTCCCGAAGGTGAATGTATGGATTTTGTCTTCTTTTCCGAGAGAAGATTTGCTCCCGAACCATAGCTATGAAAGCGAGGCGAATTTGAAAGCCATCCGTAAGTATAGGATGTGATGATGGTGGAGGCTCTAACAATTCACCCTTTGGAGTGGAAAATTGGTAGATGGGTATGGAATCCATGTGGAGGTAAAGATGAAAATAAGGGTGAAAAAGGAAAAAGGATAAACGGACGAACTTGGTTCGAAACTAGCACGACTACCGTTCCCCGACAAACGGCGCCCCAAAAGCTTATTGGTATTTTTAAACGCAAAGAGAAATCCGCAAGCGCGGATACCGATGTAGCTTTCACCCGGAAGTATTCAGTATCGATTTTCCACGAGGAACGCGAAGTGTACTAATTAAGATTCAAGATCGTCCAAGGGTAAAGGTAAAAGTATTTTTAGTGGGTAGAGAGGATGTTTCTAAGATTTCTCTAATTGATCTATAAATCAAATTGACTTCAAAGTCTACTTATTTTGGGACATCAGAACACTAGCCACAGACAGATGAGAGGGGGGCTAGGAAGCTCCGACTACGGTCCTACAAACACCAATCCAAACGTGGTGGAATACGCCGGCCGTCGTGGTCTGTCACACCACTGGGGCTACCACAACTATACGTAGAACTGGGTGTAATTCTAGGTAATATATAGACTAAGCACCACGCCTAACCTATTAATTACTACTCTAGCGTTGCAAAGACTAGAGCACTTGATGCAAGCGAGAAACTAATAAATGAACTTAAAGTATTAAAATTAAGTAAATAAAGAACTCAGAATAATAATTGAGGCACCTGGAGATTGCTGAATGACGAACTAGATGCTGCAAAAGTACAATGTCGAGGAAGATCCGACAGATCCGGCTCCTCCTCAGCTCTCTCCTCTTCTCTCTCCCTCTTCTAATTACAACTAGATGAACTAGAACTAGAACTAGAAGAACTAGAACTAGATGAACTAGAAGGACACTACAAACCCTAATTTGTGTAGAGAATATGAAGCACCGGGGTGTAGAATGCCCCTTGGGGGGAGCCTTGGGCGTCATTATATAGGCCGAGGTGGAGTAGTGGGCAAGGCACCGCCACGTCAGCGATCTGCGTCTTCATCTCATGTGCACCGTCGGATTAAACCGACCTAAAATCAACGTAGGAATACTTTGATTGGGTTCCAAGTAAGCGTGGGAGGAAGACTCCGAAAAAAAGTGGCCATCGGGCAAATTAGGGCGCCCGGCCCCACCCCCACCTCTCTCCTCTGGGTCCCGCTTTGCTTTGAGTGTCTTCTAGACCCTTCCCCGAGCCCGATCACGATATTTTTCGGTCGCGGATAAGTTTCGTGGTAATTATGCACTATAATCTCCTCTTTTATGCTTTTCTGGAATAATCCCTAGAAAATATAGAATCACCAAAACTTGTGGAAATTGTCAGTTAAAACCCTAGACTAGTGTGTAATCATATATCCTTTTATGTCTAGAGTTCTAATAAATATTGACGTTATCCACCGTCAACAATGTCATGGACCACTAGATGTGCATTAGGATACGTGCACACATCCGAAGTGACAATATCTCCATGTGCATGCATCCCGATTCAGATATATCCAGTGGTGCACATCAGGAGGCCTACTATAGCTTGATGGTGGTGAACTTGTCCACACTTCGATCTGGTTGCCAGTGGTAGTTGAATTCACCCATGCATCAGCTGAATTCATCATGCTTGTGGATATCCCACCGTCAAACTCTGATAATCCTCACGTTGCAGTTTTGGTTTAAATGCACGATATCAAGCCAAACAGGCCAGCCCCGCGCACACATACGCTGCACGTTACATGACCTCCGGCCCATCCCATTACCAACACGGCTTCTAGCTGGGCAGATGTGCTGCATCGACTTGGAAGCACTTCTCCAAGAAAATCTTTCCCTTCCTGCGAAAGATGCTCTGGCATTTTAGGCGTTTCTTTACCTCTTCCAATTCTAAAAAGTGGAGTGCTGCCTGGAAGGTAAGAGTGTCAAAACAACGAGTTTAAGTAAATCTTTCAATGAAAGTTAGGTTTGAATTGTATTGAAACTCATCTTTGTTTGAAATTGAATTGTTTCCTCATGATAGTTTTGTCTCACAAGAACCTCTATAAATAGTTTAGACGGAAAATCCAATTTACAGGTTCTAAAAGTAAGGAAGGATTAGTTTGTATTTGAGTGCAAGCTGAAACTCAACTAATATTCTGAATATTTATTTTAGGAAACCAAGATTTAAACATGGTTTGAATTTTTTTAAAAAATTACTTTCAAGTGTTCCAAGATGTGACTAGAACAAATTATATAGTCGTACTTCAACTTAAAATTCAGTTCGAAGGGTTTTATTCATCTTCAGAAGTGTTCACATAACTTGTCTAAAACAATCTATTTATAAATTTCACTTGTTTTAAGTTTGCAAGGAACTTATGTTTTTAAATAAATACAATTTAGGAATGTGACAAGTGGAAGTACAACAGTGAGGATTTTAAATCGGTTGTGGAAAGTCTTGGTGGTTTAGCTGATAGAGAAGTATAGGAGTTTTTATGTATCATTCTTCTTATTGAAGCCATGAAAATAGAGGACAGAGATGACACCACGTTGAGGATCTACAAGTTTTTGCTGAACCAGAGGAAGAAAGACTGAATTTGCCAGCTAAGTGGTTGTATATATGGACTATCCAGAGGGTGGCGATCAGATGGAACACCACCTATCATGCAAACAAAAGAAGAGTTTACTTTTAACAATCCTGAAAAGCAACAGGGCGACCTAAGTTGTGTTTGGTTCTGAGATATAGATGATTGTTGGGATGGAAATGGCTGAATTCCAGTTTTTCAGGTAGGGATGGTTCTGGTCTAGTGTTTGGTTGGCGGGGTAGAATCATCCTAGTTTTGTGTTTAGATAGCGGACAGTGAGAAAGAATATGTGATAGCTTTTGTGATCCATTAGGATACCTTTAGGTGGGGCTCACATGTCATACTCACGCACTTCTTCCTCGGTTCGTTGTGGCCCCAACATTTTCCGGGCTCGCCCTCGTTTGGCCGCCGCCTTAGCCCATCCATCGCCGGCCCCACCCAAGCACACACACGCCAGAGCCGCGTCATGGCCCATCCCTCGCGGGTTCGGTTTTGACCCCGGCCCACACCGCCTAGGCCGCCCGCCCTGAGGCCTGAGCTCAAATTGGACCTCCGCTATGAGTCCACACCACCCCAACTTGAGCTTAGCCCACTGCATGCAGCGCGTCACATGCGTACGGGCCTCCCTGGTGGCATGGCCAGGCGAGGCTCCTCGGTGGCGTGCATGGAGGAAGGTGTGGAGGCGTGCGTGGCTAGTTCCTCGTCGAGCGAAAGAAGCAGTCCAGCGGATGGAGAACGAACGCCGTCGGGAGGGGATGGCATGAAGCATGATACCTCAGACTTTAAGGGATACTGCATGCGGGATATCTTTGAAGGATATTCTTTTTTCGAGGTCGAGGACAGTTACATCGCTATGTCCCAAAAGCAAACATGGGATATTCCACTTTAATTTGTCCTTGTCCCACTCTAGAACCAAACACACATCTAGTTTCTGAGAAGGTGAACCAGGTGATGACAACAAAGACTTTGAACTCAAGATCAAAGAAGGGGCCGGGTTTGAGGTCTTATTCAACCAGAGAGGAGTAAAAGAGTTTCACATGATGGTGCTACTGTACTGGAAAGAGCTTAGACTGTCAAAAGGAAGAACAACCTAGAAACTGTGAAAAGGTAAAACAGTTTCCAATCCTGTACCCGCTTCCTCTCTGTTGGACATTGCTGCTAGTATTATTGGTGTTTCTCTGAATTAGCTAGCGATATGACATTCAAAGAAAGTTGCAGATATAATGGTTGTAGAGATAAGGAAAGTTTAGAGAATGTAGGGACTTCTGAAGGCTGGAGGTTGATTGGGGTACAGTTAAACCATTTATTTGGAGGAGCTCAAGGGAGTTGACCTTCTGACTCCTGTCAAGAAAAGTAGGGATTATGAGGATTTGAACACTTTAGAGGCTGAGTTGGAAAAAGCCTACACTAAGATGCTTCTTAGTTTTCATGGCTCCTACAAAGTCAGCTCTAATACTTCTGATCTTATCAATCCAAGCAAGTAATCTCCCTATTCTTCCCAAACCTCTCCAACCGGAGAGTGACGAGCACAGTACAGTATGTGGGCAACTATGGCAATCGATGGCACAGTTAGCTAGTGCTGTGTGCTTACAACTTTGTATCAAGCGTCATTACTGAAATGGTGGATTTTTCCTACATTTTTTAAATAGTGATAAAATATTATAACTAGTCGTATCACATACAAATTCTCACTATGAGACATGTAGTAGAAAAAGTTTATACTAAATTTTAAATATCAAATTATTAAGAGAAACCCAACTCACTGAGATATTACAAATTATGGTTGTGTGGAGTCGAGAAGCTCCGTTTAGCATACCATATTGCTTTTCCTTTTCATTAATGCGTATCATTCTCTCTGTGCATGTAGCGTTGGAACGAAACCTTGATCGTTGGGTGCATGAATTTTAAGAGGTGTTTGGATGGTGTGGAAATTTTTTTTATCTATATCACATCGGAATGTTAGAGGGATGTCGAAAGAGGGTTTTAAATACTAATAAAAAAAAAATAAATTACAGAACTAGTCAGAAAACCATGAGACAAATTTTTTAAGTATAATTAATTCATCATTAGCAAATATTTACTGTAGCAATACATTGTCAATTATAGACTAATTAGACTTAAAAAATTCATCTCACAAAGTTATCTCAATCTGTACAATTATTAGTTATTTTTTAGATTATTTTTTTAGACTATATTTAATACTATATATATGTGACAAGATTTAATGGGAATAGAGCAAAAGTTTTGCCTGAAAAATCAAAACACCCCCTTATTCGGAACTGGCTTCTAGCTACAGGGTCACTGGAGACGAATCATTGTTGGAACTGGAAAACTGTGTGAGAAGCACAATTTTTGCTTACCTGACCATTAGGACTAGGATTACAAAATCTCATGCCAAACAAGAGTTACTATATACAAGGCAGCACATTCTCATTCTCCCTAGAAATTGCAGAGAAATTGTGAATGCGGTTTCCCGGTTGTCCCGTCATCTCATGACTAGCTGCTGCTCCGCATTTCGTCGAGCACCTACTCCGTCGAGGTCTCCGGCGCGGCGGGCGACCCTGTGCTCCTTCGCCGCCGCGGCCGCCGCCGCCAACGTGGCCGAATGGAACGCGGCCATCCGGCACCACCTCGACTCCGGGCTCCCCGCGGAGGCCGTCTCCGCCTTCGCCGCCATGCTCCGCGCCGGCGCCCGCCCTGACGCGTTCACGCTCCCGCTCCTCAACCGCGCCGCGGCACTGCTCCCGGGGCACGGCCTCGCCGCCGTCGGCGCCGCCCACTCGGTGGGCCTCCGAGCCGGCCTCGGCGGCGACGCCTACTTCTGCAACACGCTGCTGCAGGCCCCTACTCGCGGCGCGGGGCCGTGGCGCGCGCGCGGCAGCTGTTCGACCTAATGCGGTCGCGGGACGTGGTCTCCTGGACGTCGCTGGTGTCCGCGTACGCCGGCGCCCGGGACGCGCAGGCCGTGTCCCGTCTGGTGTCGGCGATGAGGGCCGACGGGTGCGAGCCGAGCGCGGCGATGCTCGCCGTGCTGCTCCAGGCGTGCTTGGCCGCGAGGGATGCTGCTGCCGGGGCGCAGCTCCACTGCTACGCCGTGAAGAGCGGGTGGAGTGGCGATGTGGTGGTTCTGAACTCGATTTTGACGCACTTGAGCAGGGTCACTGGCGTGGACGTCGCTGTGAGGCTGTTCGAGCAATCGCTGAGAAGCGATGCGGTTTCTTGGAACATTATAATCTCGGAGTATTCTTCAGAGGGGAGAGTTTCTAAGGTTGTCGAGATGTATGAAAGGATGAGAAGAGAGGAGGTGTGTCCAAGCTGTGAGACCTTAACTTCCATTGTTGCTGCGTTCGCCAAGTGCAGACACCTTGTGCAGGGTCAGAAGCTGCATTCTTTTGCTCTTAAGAGTGGGCTCACTGACACAATCCTGGTAGCATCCTTTGTGGACTTCTATGCGAAATGTGGTGAATTACCATCGTCAGTTCAGTTATTTGAGGAATTCAAGAGAAAAAGCAACTGCATATGGTCAGCCATGCTCGCAGCCTTTATCCATCATAGGCAGTTCTTAGATGCAATCCATCTTTTTGGAAGAATGATGGATTCTTCACTTGTTCCCAGTGCTGACGTGCTTCGAGCAATGGTCATCTGTTATACAGAATTGGGTGATTTACGGCTTGGTAAAGTAGTTCATGGATACATCATAAGAAACGACTGTGCTGCAGAATCTCAGAGTTGTGCCTTGGAGACCTCCATTATTAAGCTGTATGCTAGATGTGGGAACATTCATTTGGCAGAAAGGTGCTTTAGCAGCATCCCTCACAAAGATATCGTCTCATGGAGTTCAATGATTGAAACATACACGATCCATGGAGATGGTAGGAAAGCACTGGCATTGTTTCGACAGATGCTGGAAGAAGGAGCAAGGCCAAATGGAGTGACCTTCCTGAGTTTGCTGTCAGCATGTGGTCACTCAGGTCTTGTTAGTGAAGCTCGTGAGTTGTTTGATTGCATGACAAGAAAATTTGGTATCACACCTGAGTTAGGACACTATACTTGCATGGTGGACGTTCTTGGCCGCTCTGGTAATCTGGAGGAAGCTGTACAAGTGATCAGTGACATGACGGTTAAGCCAGATGGCAGGATATGGGGTGCGCTCCTTGCATCCTGCAAAACGCACTCAAACTCAAAGCTTGCAAATTTAGCTGCCCAGAAACTTTTGGAGCTGGAACCAAATAATGTTGGCTACCATGTGGTCTTCAGTAATGTCCAAGCAGGCGGTAGCAGATGGGATGAAGTGGAAGACATTAGAAGCTCCATGGTAGACAAGGACATACTGAAGTCTCCTGCTTGGAGTTGTGTTTCTGATATTGGTGGTGTTTGAAATGTAGTGTTCAGCAGTACATAAATTATGTTTCTCTTGAACATAGAATCCTGATGCTTTTCGAAAAGATGACTATTTAGATTGTTTTTTCAACTATTGACTTGGTGTGGAGGCGTGCACTTGGACTGAGCAGTCACCACACCACTCACCAGGCTGCAGCAGAGTAGCAGTAGGATGACTACTGAAGTTCCCTCTACAAACAGGATTAGAACTGCATATATGATCAAGAAACTAAGGTGGCCTTAAATTTTGTTATACAAGAAATGGGCAGGACAGATTGGTAAAAGTTTCTGTTAGTCCTTTTAAATTTTCTATAAGTTCAGTAGAATTTCTAAATTTATCTGATTACCTTCTCTGATGGATCGTCTCAGCATGATACAAGTAGAAACCTTAACTCTGTAAAAGGACGGTGTGTCTTGCTGCTAGATGCATGCGACAATACTGCGTTTCAGGGATAATAACTCTATCTTTGCTGGATATCTGTATTATTAGGAACTATCATTTTCCCTGCATGAAAAATGCAACTAGAGTATTCATTCCTACTTAGCGATGAGCATTGCACAATCCTTGTGCTTTACATTAACCCATCATGGTATCTTTCATGAGGCAGGCTGAAGGGACAAGAATTAGCCCCTCATGGTCTCTTTCATGGAATTAATTCAGTAGTTCAGTATGTTGTTTTGCTGTACTTTGCTTCTATATATACCCTGCTTACTTATGGTGATGGTACTGCAGGGCTAAGACAATATTTGACTCTGCAATACGAACACCCCTATCGATGCGAGGAGTATGATGAAGAAGAAATGACTGCAGCCTGGGAGGTACAGCTTGGATTTATTATTTATTGTACCTTTGTTGCTTATGATCTTGAGTTTTACAAAGTATTGTATAAGGTCTGATGGGAGAGTTTACAGACTATATTATATCAGATTGCTTCCAAATTGAAAGAGTTCAAGTTGTAGAAGGTCACAGTATGTTTAGACTTGTAGAATGCTGCGAACACAAGGATTATACTTGTGGTTCAGTTGTGATGATGAGTGATTGATTCAACTACTAGCATCTCGGATGGGGTGCTACTGACGGTGGTGAAAGCCACGAGTTCCACATGTGCCTTGGTTTGTGTTGTGCAGGTGTCGAGCATGGAGGCGGTGGCCGACGGCGAGGTGAAGGTCAAGTGATGGCGGGCCGCGCCGAATGGACCGGAACCGGTGAAAGGGCGGACGCATCGAGACTTGGACTGAGGGACCCGGGATCGCCGGGCGGGATCGTGTTGCTGGCATTTGGCTTCGACAAGTGCAAGGACATGGGCTGGTTTGTTGGTTTGGGCCTCAAAACCAACGGAGGCGGGTTTCGGTGGTTTGGGCCTCAAAACCACCGGCGGGTTCTGGGTTGAGCCTCAAAACCCCGCGGAGGTCCCGAGGCGGGACGGGCGGCACGTGGCGGCATCGGGGAGTTCGCGTCGAGGCGAAGCTACCGGTGAGAAGGCGCGGTGGCCGTCGGATCAAAGATTGCATCGAGTCGGTTCGAGTTGGACCGCAATGTCCCTAGGGCTAGGCGGTTTGCTCAGAGTTGTATCAGGGGCAAAAACTGAAAAATAAAATAAGCCCGATCGATAAGTAAGGTGGAGGGAGCCCCATCTCCCTCACCTCTCCATTTGCATTTTCCTTCTCCATTTCTAGGGTTTCCCTCTTCTAGTGTGCTTGAGTGTGAGAGGTCCACTAATTCCACCAATTAGTGTGTAAGAACTCAGATTTCTTGTTGGGAATGGAGGCCTTAACCTCCTCGTGTCCTCCGGGATTCGTTTTTACGAAATCTTTGTGTTGAATTCGTGTTTGTTCATCTTGTTCTTGTGGTGTTCTTCTCTCCCCGAAATTTTCCTCTTGTGATTTCTCGAGCTATGGTTGATCGTTTTGCGCACCGTTTGTTGCTGCTCGATGCTTGCTTATAGGAGAATACTTCCACCGAAGGGTTTCTCCCAATTAGTCCCATGCAAGGAGATCGAAGCGATTCTTGGTGACCCCGGGTTTTTTGCTCGTTTTTGTCACCCCTTTATGATTCCGTTGATTCATCCAACCTCAAGCGATGATCTCTTAGAGGGAGCTTCTCCACGCCTTAGGAACCCACGGTTCAATTTTTGGTTGCGATTGGTTGAGATTTGGAGGAGATCGGGTGGATTGAAGATCATGGCGATTTTCGTTCTTCTTTGTTCGTGTCTTTGGAACCCGTCTTGAACCTCGGCACTTGAGGCGCCCGAGCCTCGGCCCTGCAATAGCGTTTTACGTCTAAGTTCGAGAAGTGCTGAACCTCGGCACTTGAGGTCTTGAGCCTCGGTGATGCAGCAGCTTCTTCTTTATGCAGGTGCATTTCTGCTGAACCTCGGCCTTGAAGCGCTGAACCTCTCGGGTCTGGCTGCGGTCTCCGATTTTTAAGGAGTTTCTTGTTTCCGCTTGGTTTTTCGTTGCCTTGAGTGTTCGGCTTTGTGTTTAGGAGACTACCGGAGAACATACCGTCACTGTTGACTCGAGAACTACTCGCGTGTGAGTTTTGGGTTTTTGGAGGGTCGAGTGGGGCCGGTGGCCATTCGAAAGAAATTTTGATCGGCTCCCATTCACCCCCTCTCGTCGTCATTTTCGGTTCTTCAATTGGTATCGAGCCGGTTAAGGATCATTCCACTCTAACCGGTTCGTGATCCGTTAGAAAGCGACATGGAGCCTTGATTCGGGCAAGCCGCCCGTTTTCGATGGATCGAATTACCCCTACTAGAAGATACGCATGTCGGCGTATATCCAGAGTCTTGGCTCACGAGTTTGGGAAATTTGCGAGGATCCGAATTATGTTGTTCTTCCCGCTCGTGTTGGTCAAGAGCAAATAGAGCAACACGATGCCAATAGCAAAGCTCGCAATGCTCTCTTTTCGAGTCTCTCTCCTTCGAGTTTGAGCGAGTTTCTCACTATACTACCACTCGAGAGATCCGGGTGAAGCTTGAGCTATCACGAGGGGACTTCGCCAAGTTAAGACCGGACTCTTTGAAACATACAAGCGGGAGTATGAGAACTTCACTCGGTTGGATGGTGAGACCATCGATTCGATGTTTTCTCGGTTTTTCGGTCGATTGTGAACAAGATGCGAGCAAACAGGGGCTCGGCTACCCTATGATGATCATGAGAGGGCTCTCAAGTTACTACACGCCCTGGATCGGAGGGTTTGGGATTCAAAGTTTCAGGCCTTGGTTGAGTCACCCAACTACGCCACTCTCACGGTGGACGAGCTATTCAGCAAGCTCAAGTCGAGTGAGATCGACAACCAGACCCATGCCAAGATCCGTAACCCTTACGCTCCGACTATGGCGGGTGTCGGGTAAAGGTGTCTCTAGTTCTTTCGCTAACCCCTCTGCGATGTTTGCCTTGTCTTCCTTGATCACGGTGGAGGGAGCGGTTGGACGTGCTCGGAGGCGATGAGTCGCTCTCGTCATCGGGCCGGTTCTCGCGGTTCCACAACAACCGCTTGAATCGCCGGTGGGGTGGACCGAAGGATGGATGCTATGGAAGCGGCGACCCGACCACTTAGTCGCCAAGCTGTCCCAAAAGCGGAACAAGCACTCCTTCGGCAAGTCCACCTCCGACAAGCACAAGGATAAGCGCGAGTACACCTCCGGCATGCACAAGTTCGTGAAGAAGTTCAAGGCAAAAGAGCGCGCCTTCCTCGCCTCCCTCTGCGACCTCGACTCCGACGACGAGCATGCTTCCTCCTCTTCGAGCGACGACGAGTCCGAGAGGAAGGTCGAGGACAAGCTGAACGGACTCGCTTCTTCGCCGAGCCTCCACCCACGGAGGCTTCTGCACCATGGCACTTGGTGACGAGGTGGAGGGCGGCAACGGCGATGCTCCTGGTGACGACGACGACCCATCTAAGGTATCACCTTCCGTCGATGCTCTTGTCGCTGAGGTTGATGACTTGACTGCTACTTTGCTTCGTCAAGATAAGTTGCTTAAGCGTGCTGCTAGTGATAGAAAAGAGTACAAGGCTAAGCTAGAAGATGCACTTAAAGAGCTTGAGCTAGTTAAGAACACTCCCATAGTGTCTGATGAGCCAGAGTGTGAGTTCTGTAGCGTTTACATGGCTGATCTTGCTAGTCTGTAGTCTAAGTATGCTGAGTTGGTTGACAAGTTTGATAGTGTGCGTGCTTCACCGTTTTTGTTGGGTGCGTGCAAGTCTTGCTCGGACTTGCAATCTGAGTTGGCGAGAGAAGAATGCCAAACTTGCCTTGCTTGAGAAGGCCAACTCAGATAGCACTAGTGTGGCTAAGTGTGCTCTTTGTGAGGGTTTGGAGCTGGAGATTGCCAATTGCCGGCATGACAAGGTGCGTACCGAGGGAGGAAAACACATACCTTCGGACTATCTTGAGTTGGGTATCTTCTGGTGAGCCGCAACTTGGCATGATGGTCAACCAATTCAGGGGGAATTGGTGGACCGGGATTAGGCTTTGCTTCATGTGGGAAGGGTGATGATTCTTATGGCAAAGTTGGTGAGTGTAGTGGTGTGCTCCCGAGTGAAAAACCTACCACTACTCCCAAGCTTCTCAAAATCACACCACCTAAGCCACTTGTGCCTCCCACCAAGGATGGAGTGTTTGAAGAACCTCCAAAAGCTCCACCTCAGAAACAAGTGTGGATTCCAAAACCGAACCATCTAAGGAACCCACTTGACACACTCACTTCCATCTCTGAGGAACCCCTTCCCAAAGCCAAGCCACCTCCAAGAGTGAACCATACCCACAAGAAAGTGAGCCAAACACCTAAGAGAGAGGTGTACCATTGTGAGTATTGTCATAGGGATGGTCACTTGGTTGAGTTTTGCTTTAGGAGGAAGAGAGATGAGAGGCGTGAGTATGAGTTGAACAACTGGAACATGTATCGTCCTCCCCATGGTGTACATGTGCCGCTGTTCGAGGGCGCCTTTGCTAGGCCTAGAGGTGCAATGCCTCAAGGTGCTAGGCCTCGGGTTGCGAGACCACGTGGTGGTCGTGCACGGCGAGGTTCGGGTCGTGGTCAATATGACTATGAACCTCGTGGCGGTGCTTTTGTGTCTCACAGTTCTAGCGGACCACGTTTTCCTTCTCGTGGTGATCGCTCTTCTCAAATGGGACATGGCATGTTTGGTGTTTTTCCTAACACTTTTTCGGGGCAAATGATGCATCACTTTGGTATCCTTCTCGGTTTACTAACCCCAAAGGAAAAGTGCCATTTGCTCATATGTCTTTCTATTGATGTGGGATGGAGGTTTGGAGAACATATGGCTCATTGATTACGGATGTTCGCGCCACATGACCGGAAGTTCAAAATGGTTCTCCAAATCGACCCCATGCAACACAAGGAGTACATCACATTCGGGGATAATAGCAAAGGTAAAGTGGTCTCTCGTGGAACCATTCGGGTTAACGAGAGCTTTGTTCTCAAGGATGTTGCTTTGGTCTCGAACTTGTATTTCAATTTGCTCTCTGTTTCGCAACTCCTTGAGGATGGCTTTGAAGTGCGCTTTAAACATGACTTTTCTCAGGGAGATCTTGTGTGTCGGATTGTCCCTTTTGGCCGTGTCTTTCGAGCTGATTTTTCTCACTCTTTTGGCTCTTCCCGCTGTTTGGTGGCCGGATCCCCTTCTGAGCTTTGGAAGTGGCATAGGAGACTTGGTCATTTGAGTTTTGACCTTCTTTCTAGGTTAAGCTCACTTGGTTTAATCCAAGGATTGCCCAAGTTGAAATTTGAGAAGGATCTTGTTTGCCACCCTTGTCGTCATGGAAAGATGGTAGTCGCTTCTCACTCACCTGTGAATCAAATCATGACCAAGGAACCCGGCGAGCTACTTCACATGGATACCGTTGGTCCAGCTCGGGTTCGGTCAGAAGGTGGGAAGTGGTACGTTCTAGTGATTGTGGATGACTTTTTGAGATACTCTTGGGTGTTTTTTATGGAGAGTAAGGATGAGGCATTTTCACATGCTCGAGATTTGATTCTTCGGTTGAGAAATGAGTTCCCTAAGAATGCCATGAGAGCGATTCGCAAAGACAATGGCACGTAATTCAAGAACACTCATTTTGAAACCTTTTGCAAGTCTTTGGGTCTTGAGCACCGTTTTTCTTCACCTTACGTCCCCGCAACAAAATGGTATTGTTGAGCGCAAGAATCGGACCCTTGTTGAGATGGCTAGGGGCGATGCTCGATGAGCATAGGACTCCTAGGAGGTTTTGGGCCGAAGCAATCAACATAGCTTGTCATGTTTCCAATCGCATCTTTCTCCGTGCTTTTACGAAGAAAACTTCTTATGAGTTGCGATTTGGGAGGTTACCCAAGGTGAGTTATTTCAGGGTGTTTGGGTGTAAGTGCTTCATCTTGAAACAAGGTAATTTGGACAAGTTTGAGTCTAGGTCCTCCGACGGTATCTTTCTTGGTTATGCTTTGCATTCTAGAGCTTTTCGAGTATTTAACCTTGAAACTAACCGTGTTGTGGAGACCTGTGAGGTCACATTCGATGAAACTATGCCTTGTACAACCCCTGTCTTTGAGTGTGCAGGTGATGAAGAGCTTGGTGAAAGCATTTTTGTGGAGGAGGAGCAGGGCGACGCCGATTGGGGGTGATCCCGAGCCGACTCCACCGGCTGCCCCTATCGAGCTGCGGCGACTACTTCAGCTCACGGTCCGCACCCTCTACTTCCACGCCTTGTGGACCGTTCGAGTAGCTTCCTCAGCCTGCACCGGCTGTACCTGAGGGGGCACCAGCTGCTGTTGAGGGGGAGGCGACTTCTTCCAGAGAGGCTCCACGACACATTCAGCGTCGTCACCCCGCTCAGACGATGATCGGCGATATTGACCAGCGAGTCACGCGGTCCAGGTCATATCACATCTCTCACTTCGCTCATTCTGCATTTGTTGCTTCTTTTGAGCCCCGAGATGTTGGACATGCTTTATCTGATCCTGATTGGGTTAATGCCATGCATGAGGAGTTAGAGAACTTTGATAGGAATCAAGTCTGGGTCTTAGTTCCTCCACCTCCAGAGTGTCATCCCATAGGTACAAAGTGGGTGTTTAAGAACAAGCAGAGTGAAGATGGGGTGGTTGTTAGGAATAAGGCTAGACTTGTTGCTCGTGGGTACTTGCCAAAAAGAGGGATAGACTTTGAGGAAACTTTCGCTCCCGTAGCTCGCTTAGAGGCTATCCGCATTCATTGGCGTTCTCGCTTTGCTAAGGGCTTTAAGTTGTTTCGGATGGATGTCAAGAGTGCTTTTCCGAATGGGTATATACAGGAGGAAGTGTATGTTAGGCAACCCCCAGGCTTTGAAAACCCCAAGTACCCTAACCATGTCTTCAAGTTACACAAAGCTTTGTATGGTCTTAAGCAAGCCCCTAGAGCGTGGTATGATAGGCTGAAAACCTTTTTGCTTAAGAAGGGGTTTAGGATATAAGACTTTGTTTCTCCTCAAGCAAGGTAGTGACCTTCTCTTGGTTCAGATTTACATGGATGATATTATCTTTGGTGGCTCTTCTCACGCTTTGAATGCCAAGTTTGCAGAGTTTATGAGCAGGGAGTTTGAGATGAGCTTGATGGGCGAGTTGACTTTCTTCCTCGGCCTTCAAATCAAGCAAACGCGGGATGGGACGTTCGTGCATCAAGGCAAGTACACAAAGGATGTCCTGAAGAAGTTTGACATGGGCGAGGCCAAGCCTCTTTCGACGCCCATGGCAACGACGACGGCGATGGATGCTGATGAGGACGGCAAGCCCGTGGACCGGAAAAAAGTACCGGAGTATGATTGGGTCATTCTTTGTACTGACGGCGACAAGACCGGACATCCATTCGCGGTGTGCCTGCGCACGACGCTTCCAGGCGTCGCCAAGCACCTCTCATCGTCGAGCGGTGAAACGCATCATGAGGTACCTCCGCTTCACTCCCGAGTTTGGGCTTTGGTACTCTGCTTCCTCGCTCTCTCTTTGCGGTTGTTTGATGCTGATTTTGTTTGGTGCCGCTAGATAGGAAGTCCACATCGGGGACTTGTCGGTTTTGGGTTCATCTCTTGTGTCTTGGTCATCCCGCAAGCAGCCTAGCGTTGCACAATCCACCACGTAAGCTGAGTATGTCGCCGCTTTGCGCTTGTTGTTCCCAAATGCTTTGGATGTGTAACACCCTCGGTGTTACGTTAACCTAAACCGCCATGTCATCCTCATCATTGCATGAGCATTCATCATTAGAGAACACTAATGCAAATGACCAAAATGAGTTTATTTGATTCTAGGGTTGGTTGAGCTCTTTCATATCGTATGTGTATATGTATATCATTTGTACTCCATTCATATTTTTTTTATTCCTGTTTCTAAAAGTAACCAACTAAAACTAATTTTGATGTTTGCAAGTGCTTGGCTAACCCTAGCTCACACCCTAACTATGTTTCATAAGTCAAATGATGCAAAGCAAGAACAAAAATTGGAAATGGGATTCAAATGCCAACACCTTCCACATTTGGTTAAGTGTTGAAACTTGAATTTCATTTTCAATTTCGAGCTAACCATAATTGATTTTCTAAATAAAAGTTGCTAACCAATGGCACCATTTCAAAGTATGAAGTTTGTACTTTGAAAGTATGCTATTGGTTGGGTTTGCAAAGTGCCACAACTTCATTAATTAATTGCCCAAAATCCAATTTGAAAATCCTTTTCAAAATCCAAATTTTAAAAGTCTTTTTGCCCCTTTTACAATTTCACCTCAAAATATTCAAAATTTGGGAAAACTTCAAAAATACAGTTTGTGCATCTCTTTTAGCTCTACAACTTTGGTATATAAAGTTTTTCAAGTTTTTGAATAAAATTTTGAACTAATTTCAAAAGTTCTCCAAATTGGGAATAGTCCCCTTTTGCATTTTAAACTCCCCGAAGGGAATTTACGAAAACCTGATGTTGCTTGTTGTTTATCCTTGTTCCGACGGGGTCAATGGTATACAACAAGAACATGATGATGAGTAACTCGAGACGTCGGTGGAGTGACTTGCATCGGGGAGGGGCTATTGCCCCGGTGTAGTGTCGTCCACTTGTGTCGGTTAAGGACCGTCCGTTGTTTGGCGCTGGGATCATGAGGTTATTGGATAGTACTAGTCGCATGCTAATGGCGGTAAGCTTCCTTGTACTATCTTTGACGAGAACGGATACCGGGACGAGAGTAGCGTGTACCCATCCTACGGGGCCACCGTGGAAGGGGACCGCGGCGTAGGGAGATGGTGTACTGTACCTCGTAGCTAGGACCCGTTCTAGTCAGGAGAAATGCAAGTGTGAGTTGATGTATGTGAGATGTTTGGTCCTGCATACATCGTGTGGCTAGGAAGCCCCAGCTGGGTATATTAAGCGATTTGAATCGTCGTGTGCTCCACGATATGGGAGCCATGATCCGAGTCCCGGCATCGTAGTAATAATGGAAGTGTGAGAATGAAAGGTTTGAATCCGGCATATGTTTGATAAGTGATTGTTAAATTAAGGATTTGGCTTAGTCTTTTCCGCAAAAAGGGTGTCTTTGATTCTTGCTAAAGCCTCACCTTGATTCCCATTAGCCAGCATTCCTGAGTCTTCTCCCCAATTTTTGGTCGGGTAAGTCTTGCGGAGTACTTTTTGTACTCAGGGTTTGTTCAACCCCTGTTGCAGGTGAACCGCATGAGCAAGTGTGCTACGGCCCCTGCTGCATGACGGTCGTCGATGAAGTGACTGACGAGGAATAGATTGTGTGGCCTCTGGGCAGGGCACCTTTTGTTGTGTGATTGTAATAAAGTTACGTAATGGTACTTCCGCTGTGTTGTAATAATGCTACTCTGGTTTGTATAAGTTTGACAAAAGTTTTGTAAATTAAATTATTGTAAGTCTTCCGCTACTCTGGTATTTTGTATGAAAACTGTTGTAATGCTGTGATGTCTCTGTAAGTATCGATCCTGGAAGAAACGTGGTTTATCGGGGGTTCACCCGACGGGACATTCTAGGTTATGTGGTGCTCAAGTACGGCTGACAGAGGTCTTATGGACAATGTCAGGTGCTTGTGGGCTATGTAATTTAGAAGGTTCTGCCACGAGGGTATCGAGCGGTACTTGCAAAGATACTCACAAATACCTTTCAAAAAATTTCAAAATATTTTGGATCCAAAAGTTAAAGGTGGTTTAGTCCAAATTGCTTCTGCTCCGTCTTAATTCTTTTTAGTAGCCTTTCTAGGTGCTATTTAAAAGAGTCTTAAGCGGAGTATCATGTTGTTTTCTTTTTACCCTATATTACTAAAAGAATGCTTATGTTAAATGCAAAAGTCTTTTTGCTTGATCCGCAGTTCGATCATGCATCATGTTTAATTCACTAGTTTAAAATCATATCCCCGTTAAAAAGTGGTTGGGCTAAGTAAAATCAATCCTATTCTTGCTAGCCCTAAGGATCTCAATCTTATAGGCTTTACTTGTGTATAAATATAATCTTGTCTATAACAGATGTCCGATCATTCTCGCCTGTTTCTTCACAAGAGAGGGGTGAGGTCCCTCGTGCACCACAAGCACCACCGTCCTTGGCTGAAGCCGTGGCGCTTTTAGTCCATGCCACCATCGAGAATGCCCGTATGCTACGGGAAATAAGTCAGCAAAATCAGAATGCACCACATGAGAATCATGGCCGTCGTAATCACGACGAAGTTACATATGCGGATTTCACCGAGACCCGTCCCCGGTCTTTACCGGGGGCTGAGGAACCTTTAGAAGCTAATGACCGGCCAGATTATAAATTTAAAGTTTGACCTCTGCTAGAGGGTTGTCCCGACTTGTTGAAACCCAAGTTTGCTGCCCAACGCTTAAGAGGCCCCGTGATCCGCATGGTGGGCAAACTTTCTAGCACGTCAACCCACCGGACAACAAGTCACTTGGGCTATGTTTCAAGATGCCTTCCGTCGGATTTTATTCCCGACGGAGTGATGCAATCCAAGCTTTGGAAGAGTTTCTAGCAATAAAACAAGGTGGTCGATCGGTGGTGCAATATGTGAATCTGTTTAGTCAACTATCACAATATGCACCCGAGCATGTGGATACTGATAGCAAAAAGAAGAAATGTTTTGTTCGGAGTTTAAAGAGTGATATTGAAACTCACCTTACTGCCAACCCAACTGCCACTTTCTATGAGGCGGTGGATATCGCCATATCCTATGAAAGATCCATGCTTAAACAGAAGAGTGAAGAGCGGCGTGCTTCCTCTAACCCATCCGGCGGGATCCAGAAACGTCAGAAGTTTATATTCCACCCTACTCAGCATAACCACCAGCCATCCCGCTATCAACAGCACCAGCAAAGCCATCAATCTTATCACTACCCACCACAGCAGCAAACCCAAAGGCAACAGGAGAACACTCACCCTACTGCCCCAACTTACCCACAGCAGCCGAATACCCAGGGTATTCGAACCCCTACTCCACCAACTCCCCAGTCTTCGTCCACTGGAAGAGGTCCATGTTTTAATTGTGGAGAGCCACACTATGTTCGATATTGCCCCTACCCAATCCAGAATACCTCTAACTTCCAGCAAGGGCCGGGCAATCAGCAGCATCAGGGTCAAGGCAGGGGTAAATCACAGTATGTCCCGAAGGTGAATGCCGGAAGGAAACCTGGGCGTGTGTATCACGTTCAAGCTGGGAATGTTCTTGAAAGAGAATCTGTTTTAATGGGTATGTTTCTTGTCACCAGTCGCCCTGCAATTACGTTATTTGATTCTGGTGCATCATATACATTCATCAACCATACTTTTGTTACAAAGCATGAAATCCCCATGAAAGAAATTAAAGACAAGTTTTTGATACAATTGCCGGGAGGGCGTGTATATATACAAGAAATGATATATCAAGCTCTTATATCTTTTAGTGGGTATCTCCATCTCATAAATCTGATGGTACTGAAGGATCAAAACATAGATGTGATCTTTGGAATAAGTTGGTTTAAGGAATTCTTGAAGGAGCCTTTCCCGGAGTTTTTACCTTGCTTTCCCTAAGCCACGATTCGTTTCTAAGAATTGTGACTTTCCGAAAACATGAAACTTGTAATATGAACCCTTCTACCTCCTTTATGAAACCATGTAAGATGTGTTTGTTTGACACTTTTCCTATTCCATTACTTAGCCCTAAGCTTTGAATCTCGGGACGAGATTCCTTTTAAGGGGAATATAATGTAACACCCTCGGTGTTACGTTAACCTAAACCGTCATGTCATCCTCATCATTGCATGAGCATTCATCATTAGAGAACACTAATGCAAATGACCAAAATAAGTTTATTTGATTCTAGGGTTGGTTGAGCTCTTTCATATCGTATGTGTATATGTATATCATTTGTACTCCATTCATATTTTTTATTCCTGTTTCTAAAAGTAACCAACTAAAACTAATTTTGATGTTTGCAAGTGCTTGGCTAACCCTAGCTCACACCCTAACTATGTTTCATAAGTCAAATGATGCAAAGCAAGAACAAAAATTGGAAATGGGATTCAAATGCCAACACCTTCCACATTTGGTTAAGTGTTGAAACTTGAATTTCATTTTCAATTTCTGGGAGCTAACCATAATTGATTTTCTAAATAAAAGTTGCTAACCAATGGCACCATTTCAAAGTATGAAGTTTGTACTTTGAAAGTATGCTATTGGTTGGGTTTGCAAAGTGCCACAACTTCATTAATTAATTGCCCAAAAATCCAATTTGAAAATCCTTTTCAAAATCCAAATTTTAAAAGCCTTTTTGCCCCTTTTACAATTTCACCTCAAAATATTCAAAATTTGGAAAAACTTCAAAAATACAGTTTGTGCATCTCTTTGAGCTCTACAACTTTGGTATATAAAGTTTTTCAAGTTTTTGAATAAAATTTGAACTAATTTCAAAAGTTCTCCAAATTGGGAATAGTCCCCTTTTGCATTTTAAACTCCCTGAAGGGAATTTACGAAAACCTGATGTTGCTTGTTGTTTATCCTTGTTCCGACGGGGTCAATGGTATACAACAAGAACATGATGATGAGTAACTCGAGACGTCGGTGGAGTGACTTGCATCAGGAGGGGCTATTGCCCTGGTGTAGTGTCGTCCACTTGTGTCGGTTAAGGACCGTCCGTTGTTTGGCGGGATCATGAGGTTATTGGATAGTACTAGTCGCATGCTAATGGCGGTAAGCTTCCTTGTACTATCTTTGACGAGAACGGATACCGGGACGAGTAGCGTGTACCCATCCTACGGGGCCACCGTGGAAGGGGACCGCGGCGTAGGGAGATGGTGTCTTGTACCTCGTAGCTAGGACCCGTTCTAGTCGGGAAAATGCAAGTGTGAGTTGATGTATGTGAGATGTTTGGTCCTGCATACATCGTGTGGCTAGAAGCCCCATTTGGGTATATTAAGCGATTCGAATCGTCGTGTGCTCCACGATATGGGAGCCGTGATCCGAGTCCCGCATCGTAGTAATAATGGAAGTGTGAGAATGAAAGGTTTGAATCCGGCATATGTTTGATAAGTGATTGTTAAATTAAGGATTTGGCTTAGTCTTTTCATAAAAGGGTGTCTTTGATTCTTGCTAAAGCCTCACCTTGATTCCCATTAGCCAAAGATTCCCCGAGTCTTCTCCCCAATTTTTGGTCGGGTAAGTCTTGCGGAGTACTTTTTTGTACTCGGGGTTTGTTCAACCCCCATTGCGGGTGAACCGCATGAGCAAGTGTGCTACGGCCCCCCCTTTGCATGACGGTCGTCGATGAAGTGGCCCGACGAGGAATAGATTGTGTGGCCTCCAGGCGGGGCACCTTTTGTTGTGTGATTGTAATAAAGTTATGTAATGGTACTTCCGCCGTGTTGTAATAATGCTACTCGGTTTGTATAAGTTTGACAAAAGTTTTGTAAATTAAATTATTGTAAGTCTTCCGCTACTCGGTATTTTGTATGAAAACTGTTGTAATCTTTGTGATGTCTCTCGTAAGTATCGATCCTGGAAGAAACGTGGTTTATCGGGGTTCACCCGACGGGACATTCTAGGTTATGTGGTGCTCAAGTACGGTGACCGATGAGGTCTTATGGACAATGTCAGGTGCTTGTGGGCCATGTAATTTAGAAGGTTCTGCCACAGGATGATGCCACCCTACGTGATTTTGGTCTTGAGTTCTCTAGAGTGCCTTTATTGTGTGCTAGTACTAGTGCCATCAGTGTTGCTAAGAACCCAGTACTTCACTCCAAGACCAAGCACATAGATGTCCGCTTTCACTTTCTCCGTGATCATCAAGAGAAAGGCGACATTGAGTTGCATCACGTAGCCACCGGGGATCGCCTTGCGGATCTTCTCACTAAGCCCCTCGATCAAGCGACTTTTGCTCGCTTGCGAGGTGAATTGGGGTGTGTGTTTCCCTTTTTTAGAGGAGGGAAACACTTTATTTGTTGTACACTAGTTTCAGTTTTTGTTGTAGTCTAGATTTTGATTTGTCTTTGTATGATAGTGCATTTACATTGCATTTTATGATATACTTGTATTTTGAGCTTCATGTATATAACACTTACAATGAAACTATGCTCTTGTTAGTATGCCTTGTGAGTATTTTGTGGTGCTTGTCAGCTTAGCCTCTCATTGATCATCTGCTACATGTTATGAGTTGGGCATGATTTCTAGTATGAACTTGTTTAAACTTGCTGAAATTGAAAATGTTCACCACCCAAGATGGTAACTGGCATGTGTAGGATATTGAGATCCCTTTATGCTATATTGTGCATGCTTGGTTACTATGTCTCATGTTTTGAGTCCCACACTTGCTTAGATACTTTACTTGTGCTAAAATCTGAAATCTAAGTAAGTTAAATGAAAAGATCGAGATGGGTCTGTATTGTCCCACATCAAGGTATCGAGACTGCTTCTAATTGCATATTTGGATGAACTTGAGCCTTGTAGTGGATGACCGAAACCATTGCTTTGAGCTTCTGATTGTCTTTTGACATAGGCTCCGCTTGGTTGAAAAGTTAGGCTTGACAGTACGGATAACCTCTCGCACACACATGCTTGACCAATACTTGTAATTTGCTGCCAACTCTGAAAATCTGATAAAATTGACAAGTTTGGGGTCTTTGACATGATGTGTGACTCTGGTTTGGGGTAGTTCACCTTGCTTCCACATGACTAGCACTAGGTTGATTTCCAGCTTGCATTTGCTAAGTGCTATCTTTTGTGGTGAACCCCTTTCTGAAGAACCTAAAATCTGCTCAAAACTGCTCACACTTCATATTCCATATCATTTGATCAGTTTGAGCATATGCTAGCACTTGTATAATGTTGCTATACTCACTTGTCTTACCGGCTAGAGCATCTTTTCACTCTGATTGCTATATACTTGAAGCTACTGCATTCATGTGCATCTCATTGCATTTTATGCTTACTGTGTGCATTATTCAACAAGGGGGAGAAATTTGACACACACAAGCTTTCATGAAACAAATTTGACACACACAAGCTTTCATGAAACAAGGGGGAGTGATTACACATGTTTGCTGCACTTGAAAAGGGGGAGAATCACTTGTCATGTTTAAAAGGTTGTCTTCTCAGAGGGAAAGACTAGCTCTCAAGGGTTGAAGGGGAGAAGATTGTGTGCACTCATATATGCATTTGCTCAGGGGGAGTTGTTTTGCATTGCTTCTTGCTAGATGTGTTGAGCCTTGCCTCTTTCTAGAGGATCTAGCATTTTTGAGTGCTTCTTGCTTGGCTAGTGGTGTTGAGCCCGTTTTCTGCCTCTTCTTGAGGGCTAGCCATGTTTTGCTTGGTTGCGTCGAGCCGTTGCCCATGTCTTTGGGGACCAAGTTGTGCTTGCTTCAAATGACCACATTTGGCTTCTCTTTGGCTTTTGGTCGTTTGGTGAGCTTTCTTATTTTCTTCTTCTTCTTCTATTTCTTTTTCTCAGCCGTGGTGTGTTGGTGTTGAACAATGCACTCATCAAGGGGGAGATTGCGAACACAAGGTTTATACTTGTGGTTCAGTTGTGATGATGAGTGATTTATTCAACTACTAGCATCTCGGATGGGGTGCTACTGACGGTGGTGAAAGCCACGAGTTCCACATGTGCCTTGGTTTGTGTTGTGCAGGTGTCGAGCATGGAGGCGGTGGCCGACGGCGAGGTGAAGGTCAAGTGATGGCGGGCCGCGCCGAATGGACCGGAAGCGGTGAAAGGGCGGACGATCGAGACTTGGGCCGAGGGACCCGGAATCGCCGGGGCGGGATCGTGTTGTCGGGCATTTGGCTTCGACAAGCGCAAGGACATGGGCCGGTTTGTTGGTTTGGGCCTCAAAACCAACGGAGGCGGGTTTCGGTGGTTTGGGCCTCAAAACCACCGGCGGGTTTTCGGGTTGAGCCTCAAAACCCCTCGGGCGGAGGTCCCGAGGCGGACGGATGGCACGTGGCGGCATCGGGGAGTTCGCGTCGAGGCGAAGCTACCGGTGAGAAGGCGCGGTGGCCGTCGGATCAAAGATTGCATTGAGTCGGTTCGAGTTGGGCCGCAATGTCCCTAGGGCTAGGCGGTTTGCTCAGAGTTGTATCAGGGGCAAAAACTGAAAAATGAAATAAGCCCGGTCGATAAGTAAGGTGGAGGGAGCCCCATCTCCCTCACCTCTCCATTTGCATTTTCCTTCTCCCTTTCTAGGGTTTCCCTCTTCTAGTGTACTTGAGTGTGAGAGGTCCACTAATTCCACCAATTAGTGTGTAAGAACTCAGATTTCTTGTTGGGAATGGAGGCCTTAACCTCCTCGTGTCCTCCGGGATTCGTTTTCTGAAATCTTTGTGTTGAATTCGTGTTTGTTCATCTTGTTCTTGTGGTGTTCTTCTCTCCCCCGAAATTTTCCTCTTGTGATTTCTCGAGCTATGGTTGATCGTTTTGCGCACCGTTTGTTGCTGCTCGATGCTTGCTTGTAGGAGAATACTTCCACCGAAGGGTTTCTCCCAATTCGTCCCGTGCAAGGAGATCGAAGCGATTCTTGGTGACGCTCGGTTTTTGCTCGTTTTCGTCACCCCTTTATGATTCCCGTTGATTCATCCAACCTCAAGCGATGATCTCTTAGAGGGAGCTTCTTCACTGCCTTAGAAACCCACGGTTCAATTTTGGTTGCAGTTGGTTGAGATTTGGAGAAGATCGGGCGGATTGAAGATCATGGCGATTTTCATTCTTGCTGTTTCGTGTCTTTGGAACCCGTCTTGAACCTCAAGACTTGAGGCGCTGAGCCTGAGCGGTCTGTAGCGTTTTCTGTCTAAGTCTGAGAAGTGCTGAACCTCAGCATTTGAGGTGCTGAGCCTCAGCGGTCTGTAGCTTCTTGCTGTCTGGGTCTGTTTCTGCTGAACCTCAGCGCTTGTTTCTGCTGAACCTCAGCACTGAAGCGCTGAACCTCAGGGGTCTACTGCAGTCTCCAGTTTTGAGGAGTTTCTTGTTTCCGCTTGGTTTTTCGTTGCCTTGAGTGTTCCGCTGCGTTTCCGGGGACTACCGGAGAACATACAGTCACCTGTTGACTCGAGAACTACTCGCGTGTGAGTTTTGGATTTTTGGAGGGTCGAGTGGGACAGTGGCCATTCGAAAGAAATTTTGATCGGCTCTCATTCATCCCCCCTCTGGTCGCCATTTTCGGTCCTTCAAATGCTTACAACTCTTTTGCAAAGTAACTATGATTTATTTATGTAGGACAGCCACAGCATGGCCCCGCTGGCAAGCCGGGTGTGGGCGCCGGCGACAGGACGGTCTCATGTACTGTGCTCACCGGTGACGGCCAGGTTCCTGGAAAGCCAACCCACCGAGCACGTCGGCGTCAGGGGAGAAGCGCCGCATCTAGTCGCCTCCCCGTCTCCTGCGGTTGCAATCTCCTCACTGTCACCGCCGAGGCAAGCATGACGGCATCGTCAGACGCACAAACAACAAAGGCGACGTGAATGTCATGCAGCATTCTGTTTGCGTGCCCACCTGATAATGGCCGCTGTATATATTTATGCTATATATATGTACATACCTCGCCTGTCACTTTACTACTGTAAGTTTTTAGCTAGCACAAAAATGTGAAATCGCCTGTCACTACTGTAAGTTATTAGGTAGCACAAAAATGTGAAATCTGTCTGTTTCTCACAAAAATGCGTACCACTTGGTACAATAATACTCATGTGCTGCTCCCACACTCTCCGTTTCTTCTCTTGCAACAAAATTCTTTTACTCTCAAGAGTACTCTCTCTGTCTACATTTATGTGTCGTTGTAGTTGTTCCTCTAGTGGTCTACACGCAAAGCATCTTCTATGTTTCTAGATGTGTCCGAGTTCAAAGAATCATATATGTACTATGTATATGTGGTAGAAGGTCAGCAATAGCTCAGCTGGTTGGGTTCCTTGTGGTGGAACCTGTCCACCCGGGTTCAAGTCCCAGACTTGACACGGGTGCTCGCATTTTTCTGGATTTATCCAGGATTTAACGGCGCTATGCTTTCAGTGGTAGGCGACGTGCCCGTCGACAGCGAGGCGCCTATGGTGACTTCGTCAACCTCGAGATTTGCCGGTTCATCTCAGTTCTTCGAAGGTGCTCATAGGGGATATGCGTGCGTGCGTGCGTTCATAGGGGTGAGTGTGCGCTTGTGTATATAAGTGTCTGAGTCTGAGTCTGTAACTGGGTCTTCGCAAAAAAAAAAACAACTTAATGGAGAGTGTAAACCGAATCGTAACTTAAGCGGCCTACAACTCAGAGAGAAGCACATGTACAAAATATTGGCCCATTCAGACAAACATTTCATCAAATCAAAACGGGAAAAATATATACAAATACTTTGCCTTGCGCCGCCAAACAAAACATAGAAGAGAAATCACACAGTGATCCAAGTGCATGTTAATCCCCCTGCTATCCACTGTTGGATGCATATTTTTAATACCATCAACATAACTGGAGCGTCAGCAAAACATTTGCCATATTTGCTTGTTTTATCAGCCGTACTTATCAGCCATTTGAATAGT
This sequence comes from Chrysopogon serrulatus, assembly GCA_015844335.1. Classification (NCBI taxonomy): domain Eukaryota; kingdom Viridiplantae; phylum Streptophyta; class Magnoliopsida; order Poales; family Poaceae; genus Chrysopogon; species Chrysopogon serrulatus. The sequence continues at coordinate 143,474 of JADLZL010006288.1, read as the reverse complement.
ATTTATACTAGAGACAATGGTAGTATCAGTCAGGACGAGATAGTGAGCTCACTCACGAGTCACGAGTCAGACTGCCTCTTACAAACTGAAACTGATTGATGGTGGAACCAAATTGAGGAATTAAGGAAATGCATAAAAAGCAAGCAAGGTGGGTGAGCGAATTCGATTCACAGCACCCATCTGATTGAATCGTTGCGGCATATGTAACCCACCGACTTGTGCTCCACAATGTCGATCGACCCGGCGGCCTGTCACTGTCACCGCCGCCGCCCGGTGAGCAGCTCGACGCCGGAGAGCACGGCAACCTCAATCCCTGGCCCAGAGTACTCGTCGAATTCTTCGTCGGGAAAAACCGTGCAGGTCCTGGCGAAACAGAACCTGCCACCGCCGAGGTCGATGAGATGGGGGCACGTCGTCCTCCAGTTGCCGGGCACCTTGCAGGCGTCTCGCCAGACGTGCTGCAGCGCCCGGCGCCCGTCGCCGTCTCCGTCTCTATCTCGAGCCCCGACGCCGCACACAGGTTCTTCCAGCCGTCGTCGTCGTTGGCGGCGGCGCCGAGCCAGAGGTCGCCGGGCCCGGACCAGGGCGCGCTCGGCCCGCCACAGGCGGCGGCATCCAGCCCGCCCGGCAGCGCTTCCACTCAGCGGCGTCACCGTGTCGAAGCAGTGGGTGTCGTCGGTGGCGGGGCGGGAGCCGCCATAGCTGGCACCGGCCCAGCCCGACACGCGAGAATGGCTCGGCCGCCCGTCGACCACCGCGTGGGAGCATATGTGGGTGCACGGGCCCGGGCCCGGCGGCGCGCCGAGAGGTTCCCAGCGCCAGGCCTTCCGGGGCCCGAGGCCGCCAAGCGGAGGACGCCGAAGCAGCAGGTGTCCCAGTCCGTGCGGTGGCGGCGTGCATACGTAGAGGTCCTCGGGGCCGGTGGGGCGGCCGGCGCCGGCGCCCGCGCCCGGCGAGGAGATGGTGATGGGGTGGCACCCTAGCTGGCCGGCGAGGATGGGCATGGCGTTGACGCAGTTGGCGTCGGCGTCGTAGAGGACGGAGTGGCCCAGCTTGTCGTTCAGGAGGATCCGAGCCTCGCTGTCGCGGGGTCTGAGCAGCGCGAAGGACCGCACGTCGGCGTCGACCGGAACAGCCCTGGAGGACGCCTGGAAGGTCATGGTCGGCGCTGGCAGTTGCCTCAGCCTCTGTATCGACGGGGGCCAGCTGCTGGCTGCTGTTCCTCCATCGATATCCTCCTTGTTCGCCGCCGCCGCAGCTTCTGCTTTCGCCTTCTCCTTCTCGGCGTCGGCCGTGGATGGGTATAGAAGAGGTGGTCGGCGACGTCGAGGCGATGCAGCGAGTAGATGCTGCTGCTGCGGCCGAACCACTTCTGTGACACCAGGTTCACAAACCGCCGCATCATCATCTGACCTCTCCGCCCTATATATTTTTTTTTCGAAAGACGGCAAGAGCCTTGCCGGATTTTTATTAGACGAGAAAACAGAGAAAAAAGTTACAAGAAAAACACCTCAAAGAAAAACAAGAAAACTACTATCTCGGCGCACAGGCCGAACACTCTACTTAGAAAAAACAGAAGAAGGAAAGTGCTCAAATCCCTGAAAAACAAAGCCAGGGTACACCAACTAATCAGATCGTGCATTAGTTGTTGACGCCAACTGAAATTGATCTATATCCTCCTTGCATAGCAACGCTACCTGTGATGGTTGCAACTCCATATTTTGAAAGGTCCTTCTATTGCGTTCCTTCCAAATATTCCACCAAAATATATCGATCGACGAAAAAAAATGAACTTTAGGGGGAGAGGAGACTCAGAAATTGAACGGACGGAACAAATAGAAATCGAGCCTACGGCCTGATGTGGGGGAGATATATACGGCTTAAAGATCGATCAGCTTACGGATCGTGAGAGACGCCGCCGTGGACCGTCAACAACGAGATTGGATGAAGCCGACGAGCGGTGGCGGCGCAGCGCAGCTAGGTTATCCGTTTGGTACACCTTCATCGATGCACTCTCCCCCGCTGTGTTTCCTCTCTCGTGTTGATGCGCGCGGAATGGGATCGAGGCGGCAAACTCTGGCTCGGACGGGAGTAACCTCCCTAAAGCTGACGTGCGGGCCCCATTGGGAAGCGAATGTGGTGACTAGACATGCTGGTGGCGGCTGTGGTGATGGCGCACCATTGGGCCTTGGCCCATTAGTGCAGAGGCGTGCGTGGGCTCGCTGGCGGGCTGAAAGCTGGAGCAGATTTAGGCCTCCTTTGGCTCACTGGAGAATCGTAGGAAAAACGTAGGAATCTAATGGCACAGGAAAGGAAACTTTCATATCGTTTGGAAGCAAGCAAAATTGATTCCTCTGGAACCGCTCGTTCCTGGGCCTTCCCTTCGCGTCTGATTCGTCATCCTCCACAAGCGTCCCCTCCGCTCTCGTCCCTGTCCTCCCAGCGAGACGAGGCAAGCGCGGCTCCGGCGGCTCGCACCCGGCGGACGGCTGCTCGCGCCCAGTGCGGAGGTGGAGGCGAGCGCAGCTCCGTCGGCTCCGCCCAGCGCGACGGCCGCTTCGCGCCAAGCGCAGGCGAAGGCGAGGCAAGCGCAGCTCCGGCGGCTTCTGCCCAGCGCCGCGGCTTTGGCGGCGTTCCCTAGGTCTTGATGCAGCGGTGGCGTGCAGATGAAGGCGGCTCCAGCGTTTGGATGTCGTGCGCGAGGAAGCGGAGAGCGGAGCAGGAAGGCGAAAGCACGGCTGGATTTGCCTCGGACTTCGCCAAAACATGAGCTCGAACCGGATTGTTTTGCTTCCTACGTTTTGTGAGGGAGCGATTCCTTTCCTCTGGAATTGCCACTGTTGTTTCCTGCGTTTCCAAACTCGAAGTGACGTCAGCAAAACTATAGGATTGCTTTCCTCTATTTCTCCCGTGTTTCACCTACGAAACAAAGGGGCCCTTAATGTGATTTTTCATTTTATGATGTTTCTATGATTTACTATGATTTTTCAAAGATCCAGCCAAAATAAATACTATGACTTTTAAAGATCCACTAGCAAAACTTTGTACTAAAGCATACTTCCTCCATTTCAAATTATAAGACTCAAATTATAAGAAATTTGACTTTTTAACTCTAAGTTTGACCACTCATCTTATTCAAAAAATTTATATAAAAATGGTTAAATTTAAGTTATTTTTGAAGAACTTTTTTATTAATAAAGCAAGCCATGACAAAAGAAATGATTTTTTACAAACTTTTTTGAATAAGATGAGTGGTCAAATTTTATGTTAAAAAGTCAAAATTCTTATAAATTGGGATGGAGGAAGTACCATATTATATATTCGCTATATATGTAGATCTACTCACGTGGAGGCCAACAAAATTAAATTTTCTAGTTGATAATTTTCTATGATTTACTATAATTTTTTTTTAAAGATCTAGTCGAAATAAATAAATAAGAAAAAAAAAAGCAAAACTATGCAAAACCACCGTCATTATAGCAAAACCGCCTTCAAAACTGCTCTAGGTGGGTAAACGCACAGTTTGAAAAACTGAGGGAGGTGATTTGTCCATTTTTGGAGTTCAGGGGTGGGACGGACTTTCACTAAAGTTGGGGAAGAAAACATAGACTTATTTCTAAAGCATACATGTAACTTGGAAAATAGAGAACAAAGGAAGGAGGGAAGCATATGGAGAACAAAGAGGTTTTCAATATCACCAAAGGTAGAAGTTTAAGATTTACAAATATATATGTCTCCTATACTTTATGGATGTCGATTTATGTTTTAATAGAATATATTAGTGTTTATATATAGGTTTGAGAGATATTTTGTTTATCTTTTATAATAGATTTTTTGATACAAATATAAAGGTAATACTTTATATTCTCTTTCGTAACAATATACATGGATAGATTGGATATAAATTTAGGGTGTTATTTTGCACTGACTTTCATAATTACAACGGTGGATAATGTATAAAATTAGTATGGTGTATTTTAAACTAATCTAGATACAAAGTTAGAGGATTATATTAAATTAGCTTTTGTAATAGCAAAGGTGGGTAACTCAAATGCAACGTGAGGGTTTTATTTGAATTTATTTTTCATAATGGGAAATTGGGTAATTTATATATAAATTTAGGGGATATTTTGATTTGTTTTTCATAATGTAATAGATTTAGGGGAATTTATATATAAATTTAGGGGTTACACTAAATTACTCTTGGTAATGCTAGAGGTGGGTAATTTAAATACAAAATTAGGGGGCTACTTTATGTATTTTTTTATAATGATAATGGGTAATTTTTTTATAAATTAAAATAAATCCAGTGCTATTATTAGCTGTTATGATTAGTGTCTATCAAATTAAAGGCTATATGTTTTTTTTATTATTGTATGAATTTTTAGGATGTATTTTTTCCTAGGGCATCACATGTGATGGCAAGAAGTGTAAAAAATAACTAGAAATGTAGGATCCTCATTTTTCTATTAACGTTTGATATCTTTTCTATCCCATTGCAACACATGAACATATTTGCTAGTATATATAAACATAGAGTTTAAGCCACTCCAAACTCAACTAAAACTTTTGAGACTAACCTAAGCACACATATGCAATCAATAAACTACTCACTAGCATGTATGCAGCAATCATGGTTTCTAACTTACACTTGTTTTTAGCTTGCTTAGGAGCACTTTATAATTAGGATGTTACACCGATGTGGTAAAACTCAACTCAAATTATAATTAGAATGTTACACCTATGTAGTACATGAGTTAGGGGAACGACAAAGAAATAAGATGCATTTACCGTGCAGTTGAGCTATGGGATCAATGCTCATCTGGCTACAGTTGCAGCTGCAGAGAAGAGGTATGCTGCAGAGGGGGAGGGAGTGTCTGTTAGTCGTAGAGAGATGAAGATGGCTTAGTATGCTAGGTGATGGGCATTGTGATCGAATTTGATGTCTGGACTCATGACTTGGACTAGATGTATAGTAATGCATTATGTAGTTTGTGGTTCTTATCGATGTAATAACAATACCGATGTTGTTGATTTTTAAGATCAAATCAAGACAAACTGTTGGTGATCGATATGGTAAAACTAACGGCGACGACCAAATCACTTGGCCGTGGAGACGATTACATGAATATTTACAACTTAACCCAACCTATCGATTATATACAACAGCATATACATGTACCATGTGGAACAACAAACTGGAATCATATGTACAGTCTACACCTGGAAGTGGATTTGGATTATCCACAATCCAAACGAACTTAACCTGCTTGGCGTAGAACTGGATGGATGATGTCTGGATGCGGATGTCCGAAACCGCAGAACCCAAACATATCGGATTGGATTGGATAAATAGACCAGTATATCCGAAAATCCGCGGGACGTCTTCCCCGCTCGCAGTCGCCGCTTGGCTCCACGGCAGACCCTTCCTCATCGTCCGACATGCTACGGCCTACTTTCTTCTGCTGTTGGGGTCCCCACCACAGTGGATCCCTCCTCCTCGCCCCTGTGCGCGCCGGCAAGGTCGGAGACTCGGAGGTGTCCTGCAGTGGCTTGCCCTCGTGCGCGCGATTGCGACGAGGAGAGGCGCAATAATGGCGGTGCCCGATGACTCAGTCTTCGGCGAGCGCACGCTAGAGAGGGAGCAAGGCACGGCGGAGTTGCTTGTGGCTTTAGGGTGGTGCAACGGCGAGCGGTGTGACTGTTGATACCTCTTGATGTTATCTCTAATAACGGCGCCAAAAATGCTAGAGTAGCGCACCGCCACTAGAATGCCAAGTTGTCATCCCCAGCATAACACCAAGGGGTGTGGTATTAAATCATGCCACCATCTAGAATATAGAAATGTATCCGCAAGCGCACAGATCAAATACCATTGTAGCATTTTACCTAGAGTATTACGGGTTGTCATTTATATTTTCCCAAAGGAAGGTCTACATGGCTGTGTAAAGGTAGTGAGTTGACCTAAAGTGTAACGAATAGGCATAACCATGTCCTCGCTACTCAATGCAGGGGTAAGTCACAAGATAATTGATAAGATAAGTATATAATCATCAGCATAAACAGATAGAGACTCCTAGCTATATCATTAGGGTTGCTAGTAGAACATCAAGAGATTTTCCTGGGTTATTCCTAACTACATGTCAATGCATATTATGGTTAGTGCAACACACCTAGTAGTCATGGCGAAGGTTAGCATTATATTTATTCATAGTGGACATACTAGGGAAGTTTGAGAACATTGCACGCCCTTCCGTCGTATACAAGCCCTACTGTGCCTATAAACGGGGTTCGGATTACATAGGACTCAACAGGAATGTCACACCCGCGATCTACCAAACCCGGTCTATAGGGTGCATTCGCAGATAAACAACATATAAGCACCACGCATATACAATATTTATCACTCACCCAACGATCAATTAGATGAGTGCTGTACGAACCTATGGATAAATATGATGTTAATCTAGCTATACTAAGCATATAACCACAATAGACAAAGGACAAGATAACTATGAATATAAGTAAATAAGAATTCATCAATTCAATTGTAGCAATCATATAACTATACAATGAAAGAGAACAAAGGCAAGAGGAGGTAAAAACGATACCAAATCCAAGCTCTTGATGGCTCCGGAATCCAAGCCTGCGCTTGCCTCCCTCTAGTTCTAATCTAGCTATCTAGGCCCTAGCTAAGGAGCTCTGATTAGGGTTTCTGGCAGATGATTGGACTTCGAATGGAATGAATGAATGGGCTCTCTCCTCCCCAGGGGGTGCCTCTCCTTTTATAGCCCAGTTGACACTCGTTAGCGTCAACTTTTACTAGGGCTTTTTACCCGAAGGACAACAAGAAAACACACTAGTCTAGGGCTTTATCTGACAAATTCCACGAGTAGGGAGACTTTGCTCTAAATAGATTCATATGTTCTTAATTGCAATAGTCATTGTCTACTTTGATTATATGTCTAGTTTAGTTACTTTGATATTATTGAATTCATGTAATTGCTCGTATAGCGTTTATCCATATGTACAATGGGTAGATAATAGGCGATATGTAGACGTGGTGTCTAGATGTCTTGTTTATCTGCGAGTGCACCCCGATATGCCGGGGGCGTGTGGTAGTCTGCGTGGGTGACAGCTACTACGTTAGTTCCTCCGTAGTCCACCCCCGTATGTAGGACTAGCATGGGCACGGTCGCAAAGGAGGTGACTTAGGTCTTAATACCCTCATTAGTTGATGCCTCTTTACATGCAATGATGATTTAGGGTTGACTTAGCGATGATTACTAGATGTAGTTGCACTAATTAGAGTTATTCATTGACGTAGTTATAGACTTATTTTCCTAGTTTATCTAATGGCTAGCTATGATTATGACTAGTAAGATGCTCTGATGATTATCCTTTATTATGATACTTGATGATTATGCTATCACCCGTATTTATCCTTATTTATCTTGTAACCTCTGCCTGTTATGAGTAGAGTATATGACTTAGGTAATATCGTTTATTCAGTCTATATAGTTTCTCATCAATATATAGATAATAGTTTATTACATAGCTTTTCCAGAGGTATAATTATAAATCGACAACCTGGATACTTCCCTAGGTAAAATGCTACAATGGTATAATTATCTGTCCGCTTGCAGAACCTATTAGTTTACATTCATATTTTATTCATATCTTTTATCTGCCTAGTCACAATAGCACAATATAAATCTATGATAATTTCCTAGCAATACAATTGGGGATGACAACCTACTTCATGTTTAGGAATGTTAGTAATTCTAGAGTGGCTAGTTGCTAATGACAAGTAATTATATACCGACTACTTTTGACGTTGTTGCTAGGAGTAGGATTTATCTCTACTTTTTAGTAGTGACGTTAAAAGTACCAACAAGCATTTTTGGCGCCATTGCCGGAGAAGGCACAATAAACTTAGGACATATTGATAACCTATATACACATGGATAAAGTCATATTACCAATCGATCTCTAACTCTATCAGGTACACCCTTTGTTGTTATCATTTTCTTATCTTATGCAGGGTGACGAATGAATGGTTTTTCTCTTCCAAAGAACTTTACTGACGATCCAGAGAAACTCCTTAGAAAGAAAAAGTTTGTAGAAGCAAGGGATAAATTCGAGTCACCATCAAGAACACCCTCTGCTACTCAAGCTAGCTCTTTGGAGGAGCCAGCTCCAACACTGAAAGAGGAATATGAAGAAGAAGTAGAAGAACAAGCAGAAGATCAGTTAGGTGAAAACCTAGCTCCTGTGTTTGAAGACATGGCTGAGAAGTCACTGCGAGAGTTCTCTGCACCAACAACAGCAAACATCCGGACTGGACCAGCAGTCAACACTGGGGAGAATGGATTCGAGCTTAAGCCTGCTCTCATCACCATGGTTCAAGCTAGCCAATTCTGTGGAAAAGGACATGAAGATACAAGTGCACACTTACAACACTTTCTAGAGATCTGCAGCACCTTCACTATCAGAGGAGTACCAAAAGATGCTATCTTACTCCGTCTTTTCCCGTTCTCATTATGGGGAAAGCCAAGCAGTGGTTCTACATCAACAAAGATAAACACACTACATGGGACCTATGCTCAACTGCTTTCCTAACGAAATTCTTTCCTACAGCCAAGACCAATGCTCTGCATGGGAAGATTTTAAGTTTCTAACAACAACATGATGAATCATTCACTGAAGCATGGGAGAGATTCTAGAACTACATTGAAGACTGTCCTCATCATAGGATAGAGGAGTGACTGTTAATGCAGACTTTCTATCACGGGCTCATCTCTAGTACCCGTGAGTCTATTGATGCTGCAGCTGGGGGAGCTTTCCTGTCACTAAAGCTCTCTGATGCTAAAGCACTTCTCGAGAAGATGGCGTCAAATTTGACATGCAATGAAGAACGTACTCAACCTCGCAAGAAGGGAGGATGAATCCATCATCTCAAGGAAGCTGACATGGTCACTGCCAAGCTAGACCTCATCATGAAGAAGCTCGACATAGAAAAGAAGGAAGTCATGCACGTCAATGATTCCCATATGACATGTGAAGAATGTGGAGACTATGGGCACTCAGCTGTCAGCTGCCCTACACTACAAGAGGATGTGAACTTCATCAACAATAACACCTACTATCGTCCTCAACAAAATCAAGGGTGGAATCAACAACCTCGACAAGGTAATTACCAAGGTAACAACCAAGGTAACAACTTCAATAATTACAACCTTCCGCCTTTAAGAGAATTAGTTACTAGTCAATCCAAACTGCTAGATCAAATGACTAGGAAACTAACATCAAATGATAAAACTTTGGAAAACATACATGTTAAAATGGATACTTTTTGCTTCGCCATAAAAAAATCAAAGATAGCTTTAATAAAATGTTAGAATCACAATTAGCTCAATTAGCTGCCGCTGTTCCTCCATTAGAGAAAGGCAAGATTCTAGGCCAACCAGAAGATTTAGAAACTGCTAACCTTGTTGATATTTACAATGCAACCCAATACCATATTGAGCCTGCAGATGTACAGTAGATTGACCACTCTCTACCAGAGAAGATGGGAGACCCTGGAAGACCTGTCATTCCTATCTCAATAGGATGCCATAGCTTTCCAGAGGCTATCTGTGACTTCGGCGCAAATGTCAACATCATGTCCAAGGTAATTTATGAGAAAATATTAAATGATCCCCTGTTGTACATAAATATGCGTTTGCAGCTTGCAGATCAGTCCATTTGCTATCCTGAGGGAGTACTAGAAGAAGTTGTCATTAGAGTGGGACAATCATATGTCCCAGTTGACTTCGTGGTCATGGAGACAGGAGTAGATGAGAAGGCACCCATTATTCTGGGCAGACCATTTCTGTGCACAACAAAAGCCATCATCTATACGGAGTACGCCAAGATCGTCCTGTCCATCAAGGATAAGAAGGAGAGATTCACATTCAAGAACCGCATCCTGGAAACTCCCGCAGCCCCGAAGCAATTTCAGCAACAAGAAGAGCAAGAACAGCAACCAATGCCGAAGAAGAAGAACAATAGGAACAATAGAAGATGGAGGAGGACCAAGCATGCACCTGAGGAGACAACCCAACTAATCACTGCTCTCAACACAGAAAACGATCACATGCTACCCAAGCCATTTCCAATCAAGAGAGGTGATCCAGGTGTCCCAATCATTGAATGCACAATCAAAGATACCACTTTTCCTCACACCGTCTGCGACACTGGATCAGGCTACAATGTAATGTCCAAACAGGTATATGATGAATTGTTTGATTATCTTTATACCCAACATATATTCAGTTACAGATGGCGGATCAATCATTGAGATTTCCTGAAGGAGTAGTTAAGGATGTCATGGTAAGAATTCAAGGACAATATATACCTGCAGATTTTCTAGTCCTTGACATGCAGGGAGACGATGATTCTTCGATCCTCTTGGGAAGACCGTTCCTCTACACCGCCAACGCTAACATCTACATTGGGTCCGGACACATCCACTTCAACCTACCTACCGGAAAGGTACGCTGTCAATTCAGAACATTAAATAACCATGAGCAGGCCAGGAAGCAACGCAATAGGAGAAGACGCCAAGCCCACCGTCAGGCTGCCTAGCCTCACTGTGGATGGGAAGACTTTCCTGGTAAGGTTGTGAAATATGAAGACCGCTTCCCGGAGCAAGAAGAGAACAAGCAAGTACCCCGCTGGAGTAGCTGGGCAGAAGAAGCTGAAAGGATGGACCAGATCGCCAAGGAAGAAAGGGAAGAGATCCTAGCACGATTGGATGCGTGGGAGAAAGCAAACAAAGACGAAGAGCAGGAGCTAGAAGAGAAAGAAGCAAAAAAGACCGAAGCAAGATGGAAGGAAGCACGCGACGCATCACCACGAGATGGGGAATTGATTTAGGTTACCTCAGACGATGAACCCACTGAGTAAGTGCTCACCTCTATCTAAGTCCTGTCGGTAGACTTTAAATTCCGTACCCTAGCCATAAGGTTAGAATGGTAGTTATCTCATTCAATGCATTAGTAATTTAAATTTACTTAGTAGCATAATTTTATTCGCATAAAACAACAAAAATATTTATTGCATTATTCATGGCATTACAAAGTCCCATGTGGATACCCTATGGTACTTTCTGAAGGAATATCCACTGTGGTGGCATAAAAATAAAAATGACAAAAATATAGTATTTAAATTCTTGCATCATAAAAAGAAAATTCAAAAGAAGAGAAGTCCTGCTTAAATTAGACAACATTAAAGATAACTCATAAAGGAGATCAATTACTCTTTGGTGACCGCTAACCCATTATTAAATTCAAGCCTCGAGTTTTTGGTTTTTTTGTGGAGTAATTATGCAGGAACAACATCATAGCAAGGAGAGAGACTATCGGTGGCAACCACCGGGTTTGCTATTGGCTAGTTCACTCTCGAAAGATATTTACATCGAGATATTGCAACCATCCAGCTTGGGGAGGGGCATCCCCTAGTTATCGGTGACTACACGTAAGCGATTTTTGAGTCTACTATAATTAGTCATAAAATACCAAAAATATGTGGGCACATGAAGGTCCATAAAGTCATAGAGTCTTACATTAGATATTAAATATAAAACCATAAAAAGATATATAATTAATTAAACCAAATAAATATTTAGTTCTATAATTTAAAGTTAATCTAGGCTAGAGCTAATTAAAAATTGATGAACATTAAAATTATTTTGGAGATGATGAATAGTTGCTTTGTTATAATGCTTACCAAATACTTACTTGCCAAACTTAAAATCTCCCCTTTCTAAGCACTGTTGTTTTAATTGGAGAATTTATTCTGAACCTTAATTGTGGAGGCATAAGCTTGCGCTAAGTTTAGGTAGTTGATTGACATGATTCATGAAGGTTGAGCCGCTATTTATCTTATTTCTAGCATTGCTAAGTTCTGGAGGTATTATTTTGAAAATCTAAAATTTACATGATGAGTTCTTGTATGATAAATGTGAATTCCTACCAAAGCCAGTTAATATCTTAGAGGATAGGAAAACCCTTTCACATTTAAGCTACTTGCTTTTGCATTGAGTTCAATCAACCTGTGTTGTATACCTTATGAGAGTCTTGTCATGCTTTTAAAACCAGGAAACACTTGCACACTCCAGTCCTCATATGCATTATTCCTACTCTAGGAGTAATCGCACTCATTCACCATATTTCCATACATGTTCATCATAAAATGTTCACCTCCTACACTGGGAGAGGACACAAAAAGATACAACCACCCTATAGGATAACTCCTATCTTTAATGCTCTAAGTCCTGATTATATCTCTCGATTCATTCATTATATTTAAAAGAATGCATGTGGCTATGCAAAATAAAGAAAATGAAGCAAAGAAAGAAAAAAAAAGGAAGAGAAAGAAAGAAAAGGGGAGTAAAAGATGGATAAGTGTCTCAAAGCAATTAAAATAATGGGTACTAGATGCCCGCCTCCCTGAATAAAAAAATAATAAAGATAGCTCATGTCTTTTCTGAGAAAAGTTTTAAAAGAGAGTCATTCCCAAAAGAGCAAAAGTAGAAATAGGAGTTAGCCATAAATAACACATATGCACCTATCCACCATATTCCATACACATGCATATCTTGGTTTGATTGTATGTCTCGATTCTCTGTGGATCCACTAGTTGACTTTACAATATATGTTTTGCAAGTATGCCTATCCTTGTTATTGCCACACCTATAAGCTCCACTATATATACCTTTAGCTATAGGAGGCATAACAACTTTAATGCCTCAAGAGAGAACCACAAACACCACATACATTGAGAGATTTGAGGGTGTCATACAATTAAGCTCTGAGTTTTATTCTTAAAACTTATCAAAAACTCTGGAATGATAGTATTGCAAAGAATTTGAGACATAGCACTTAGCTTGATTGTTCTATCTTTCGATTGCTCAAGACTTATGCAAAAGCTATGAAGCCCCATATCACAGGTGAAAAGAGTAAGTTTGAAGGTTAGAGCATATATTGTTTGATCCGGAGGAAATTTTAGTTTAGAAGCATGTGTACTAGGAAGTATAATGATATTGTAGCAACTCCTGATCCAAATACAATACCAACTAGGCTTAGTTTGTTTGCCAAGGGACTGGCAAAAGGTAAGCTTGGGGGTATTGTTGACACTCATTAGCGTCAACTTTTACTAGGGCTTTTTACGCGAAGGACAACAAGAAAACACATTAGTCTAGGGCTTTATCCGACAAATTCCACGAGTTTTGCATATTCTCGTATTTTCGGGGGTGATTTTCTAAAAAGCTGAAAAAAAAGAGGGATTCTAGCGCAAAAATAACCACGAAACTTATCCACCACGGGAGATCACACGGGAAGACTCGGGGAACCATCTAGAAGACACCCGAAGCGACACGGGGGCCGAGCCGCAGCCAGGGGGGCGGGCGGCCCCCCCCACCATGGGGGGCTGGGCGGCCCTGCCCTAGGGTTTGCAGCCCCCCTTCGGAATGTTCCTCCACCGCCTCAAGGATGCATCTCGGCCCTACGTTACGTCGGTTTGATCCCCGTGGCGCACGCGCATCCCACCGGACTATAAATACATGGGTAGACCCCCCGGAGAGAGCCAATTCATTATTCATCAAGGCCTCAAGCCATCAAGCATCAAGAGCCTTCAAGTTCATCAAGAGCCTTCTAGTCCATAGGACTAGCTAGCTAGATTAGAAGTAGAGGAGATCTAGCTCTTCATCGGATCTGGAGCCCCTGGCGTCTGGCTAGAGCGCGAGAGTTCGGTAATAGATCTAGTTCTTAATTACTTTATTGTATTCATTATTCAGATTAGGGAGACTTTGCTCTAAATAGATTCATATGTTCTTAATTGCAATAGTCATTGTCTACTTTGATTATATGTCTAGTTTAATTACTTCGATCTTATTGAATTTATGTAATTGCTCATATAGCGTTTATCCATATGTACAACGGATAGATGATAGTCGATATGTAGACGTGGTGTCTAGATGTCTTGTTTATCTGTGAGTGCACCCTGATATACCGAAACGTGTGGTAGTCTGCGTAGGTGACAGCTACGTTAGTTCCTCTGTAGTCCACCCCCCGTATGTAGGACTAGCATGGGCACCATCGCGAAGGAGGTGACTTAGGTCTTAATACCCTCATTAGTTGATGCCTCTTTACATGCAATGATGATTTAGGGTTGACTTAGCGATGATTACTAGATGTAGTTGCACTAATTAGAGTTATTCATTGACGTAGTTATAGACTTATTTCTCTAGTTTATCTAATGGCTAGTTATGATTATGACTAGTAAGATGCTCTGATGATTATCCTTTTTTATGATACTTGATGATTATGCTATCACCCGTATTTATCCTTATTTATCTTGTGACCTCTGCTTTTGTTATGAGTAGAGTATATGACTTAGGTAATATCGTTTATTCAGTCTATATAGTTTCTCATCAATATATAGATAATAGTTTATTACATAGCTTTCCTAGAGGTATAATTATAAATCGACAATCTGGATACTTCCCTAGGTAAAATGCTATAACGGTATAATTATCTGTCCGCTTGCGTAACCTATTAGTTTACATTCATATTTTATTCATATCTTTTATCTGCCTAGTCACAATAGCACAATGTAAATCCATGATAATTTCCTAGCAATACAATTGGGGATGACAACCTACTTCATGTTTAGGAATGTTAGTAATTCAAGAGTGGCTAATTGCTAATGACAAGTAATTATATACCGACTACTTTTTGACGTTGTTGCTAGGAGTAGGATTTATCTACGCTTTTTAGTAGTGATGTTAAAAGTACCAACAAGCCACAGGCGATGATCGTGAGCCATCGGATCAAACGGATATTGACGGGCGGCTAGGATCGATCCTCAAAGGCGGTGGAGCGAACCTCGAACCGGGACCCGACCGGGCCGGGGCCCGAACCGGCCGGTATGGGGTGGGACCGCCCGGTCCCACCTGGTGGCCTCCGGGCCCCGGCTCGGCGTGGTGCCCTCTCGTCTCTTCTAGAACATTCCTGTGTAGCCGTGGAGTCCGTTTTCCGTTTCCTTGTTCCGATAAGCTTGTATGTTTGCATCTTTTTTCGGTTTACGCTGCATAAATAGTGAAACACCAAAACTCATGGAATTGGGTCGGTGTAAACCCTATATCTACTTCGGTGATCACATTTGCATCCTTTTCATGGCTAGTTGATGGTTGAATTAATACAATAGTGGCCGTCAACAACTCCCCCAAGCTTAACCTTTGCTAGTCCCTTAGCAAAGAAAACTTAGAAAAGTTATTGAAAGTATGTGTATGTTTAAGCATTGTAGCCATCTTGGAGCAACTCTCTCTAAGTATTCCTGCAGTCAGACAGAAAATTCTCCTCCAAGTTATGCAATAACTGAGCTGACTTTCAAACTTTACCCATATTACCTTTGACTGTGGGGCTTATTAGCTCTTCCTTGGGTCTTGAGCACTTGACGAGATAAAAGATCCCATCTAAGCACTATATCTCGAGTTCTTTGATCAACTATCATTCTGGAGTTTTTAGAGGTTTTCAAATAAAACTCAGAGCTTCCCATGTATGACACTCTCAAGTCTCTCAATATATGTGGTATTTATGGATTCTCACCAAGGCAGTGATGATGATTGCCTTTCTTTTCATCCTACAGCTAAAGCTTATGTGGAGCTCATAGGTAAGGAGAAAACTGAAAGAGCAAACTTGCAATGCATATGTTGTTAAGTCAAACAATGGATCCATGGAGAAACGACTCATGCAAATCGAATCAAGAGGTATAGGTGGGTGGATACGGTAGATATATGGTGGAACCTAATTCTACTCAGCTCCTTGAATGCTTCTCTCCCTTTTGAAAATTGGTCAGAGGTTATGAGCTATCTTTTCCCCTTCTTTTTTTTTCTTCTTTTTAGTCGGGCATCTACGTACCCATTGTTTTGCATTGGAACACTTGTCCATCTTTCTTTTCTTTTTTCTTTTTCTCAAATATCTTTTTGCATAGCTCATAACACTCCTTTTGGTATTGATGAATTTAGAGAGATAACACAGGAACATGGAGCATTTATTGGGTGGCTAACCTAATGGAATATTTTTGGTGTTCTCTCCCAGTGTAGGATAAAAACATTTTTAGAATGGATGTAAGTGGAATGGCATATTGTTGCGCCTACTCCAGTGTGGAGTAGTGCATATGGAGGTGGATCTTGATTCAAAAGCATGACAAATTTCTCACCAGGGTCACAAAGGTTGACAAAACTCAATACAAGACAAGCAGCATAAATGTGGAAGTTTAACTAGCCTATCTCATCATGTTTGGCTCTGGTGGAAATGTAAGCTTTGTCATATAGGAACTCATCATGTTTTTGCATTTTTCAAAAGATAAATCTCTAGAACTCTAGTGTCACTTAGAACAAGATAGATAGCAACTCAGACTTTCTCAATCTTATCAATCAGGTACCTAGACTTAGTTCAAGCGTATGCAACCCACAAGTTTCAGGCTCAGAGCAAATTCTCATGTCAAAACAGTTGGAGCTAAAACTTGGGAAAACTTTCATCTAAACTCTAGGCATTTCAGAGGTGTTGTAACAGAGCAGCTTATCATCATTTCAATTCATCTCAAAAGCTTCCTTTTTATTGACTCTAGACAGACAAACATTTTTATTTGATTTTTTATTTTTCAAAGACTCAAATTATAAAACTCAAAAGACTCTAAGGACTCTAAAAAAGAGCATGGACCTTCATGTGCCCACATATTTTTGGTATTTTTAGGTTTTCTTAGATACTATGGTGAACCTTCATGTAGTCACATATATTTGGTATTTTCATTTTTATGACTGACTCGATAATCGCGTAGGTACACTTACCTGGGTACCTAGGGGATGCCTTCCCCCAAGCTGATTGTTGTCGTGGTTGAGCATTGAAGTTGAGCAGTCCTCTTGATGGAGCTCATGCTTATAAGAGCTGGTGTAGCCAAGAACCTTCATCTCATTCAACCAAAAGTTGCTTTCTTCACACACGGGTTAGGCGTGTGCGTAAAGGTGTACTTCAAGCGATGATGATGATGATTCTTAGATGGACTAGCTCTCAGAGTCATCCTGCAACAAACATCTCACAAAACACCAAAACTCGTGGAACGGATTAAGATAAATAGTTAGTGGTTAGCCGTTCATGGATTAGTTGTTGTGAGAGGTTTCAAAAGTGGTTACTGATTTATTCAATGCAAAGAAGATGCTCAATGATTATTTTTAGATTTTTCTTTTTATCAAACTGAATTGAAATATGTATGCTATTTTATTTTTTATTTTTATGCCACCACAAACACTCCTTCAGTTTACACTACAGGCATGTCACATGGGGCTTTAAGATTTTCTAAATATTTTTGTGGTTTTCTATAAAGATGATAAAAATTAACTATGAATTAAAAGTGCAAGAAAGTAAATAGATAACTACCATTGTTACCTTATGGCAAGGGTTCGGAGTTTAAAGACAAGACTTCTCGTCGTCTTCACTCCTGGGGTGCTTCATCGGATCCCGAGGATAGGGACCCTGACGTTGGACCTCCTGGTGACGATGACTCAGTTGAGGAGGTTACCTTTTCTTTCCATACCTTCGTAGGTTGTGCCTTTGGTGCTGTAGATTCTTCCTTGATTTCCTCCTCCTCAACCTTGCTCTTCTGAGAGCGATTCCTCTGGCGCTGACGTCTCCTCTTGGACTGGGTGAAAGCTACTAATCTAGAAGAGTTACAATCTTTAAAATAACAGCATACCTTCTCTCCTGGGAATTGGAAGTGGACTTGGCCTGATCCATTGTAGATGATTGCATTGGTGGTGCTGAGGAACGGCCTTCCAAGTATGATGGGTGTTTCGTCTTCTTCTCCCATGTCCAGTATCATGAAGTCGATCGGGACGTAGTGGTCCTGGATCTTAACCATGATGTCTCTTGCCACTCCCTTCGGAAATCTTGTTGTGTTGTCTGCCAGCTGCAGTTGCATATAGGTAGGGTACAGAGGTGTATCGAATAATAAATCATATACCTTTATAGACATTATGTTGACAGCTGATCCGGTGTCGCAGAAGGCATTGTAGAATGAGCACTGCCCAATGGTGCAATCAATGGCTGGCGTGCCTGGATCCTCTTTCTTGGTTAGGAATGGTGAAGCTAAGAGGTGGTCGTGCTTGTACTCAGCAGCCTTGACTACTTGGATTTGCTTTCTCACTTGTCTTCTGTTCCTATTCTTTCTCTTCCCATTTAAATTCCTTTTGGTTCCTTCGTTTGTTGGCTTGACTGGGAAGTAAGCTCCTCTTGGATCTATAGGAGCTTCAAGGGTCTTGTTCTTAAAACTAAACTTCTCTTTATTGCCCTTGATGGTGAAACAAATCATAGCACTGTCCGTGTAGATGACAGCCTTTGCAGTACTCAGGAATGGTCGGCCAAGAATGATAGGACTCTTGAGATCTTTGCCGGTATCCAGGACTACAAAGTCTACAGGGACATATGATCTCCCGATTCTGATGCACACGTCATCTAAGATTCCCTTAGGGTACTTGATTGTCTGGTCTGCAAGCTGCAAACATATATCCGTGTACAACAATGATGTCTATGGAAAGACTTGGTCGAAGATTACCTTAGGCATGATGTTGACACTGGCGCCTAGATCGTAAACAACTTCAGGGAAGTCATGCTGCCCAATAGAGATGGGAATCACAGGTCTCCCTGGATCTCCTCTCTTAGGTGGCATGGACTCATCCTTCCATCCTGATGATGCTTCAACGTAGTAACCTGCATACACATCAACCAGATTCGCGGTCTCGGGCTCTAGAGGTTGCCCTGGAATCTTACCTTCATTGGTCGGTGGAACAGCGGCCGCCAGCTGAGCTAATTGTTGATCTATTATCTTATTGAAGCTAAGTTGGTTCTTAACAGCAGAGGTAAAGCTATCCATTTTAATGTTTATGTTCTCTAGCATTTTATCATTGGATGCTACCTTCCTAGATAAAGTCTCCATAATTTTGTTTTAGTTGGAGATCACTTCTCTCAAAGGCAATTAAGCATAGTTATTGTAATTAGTGCCTTAAAAGTTACCTTGAAAGTTACCTTGGTAGTTAGGCCTTTGCTGGTTCCATCCTTAATTTCGAGGACGATAGTTGTTGTTGTTGTTGATGAAGTTCACATCCTCACGGGTCTCAGGACAACTGTTGTCTGAGTGTCTCATATTGCCACATACTTCACAAGTCATGCATGAATCATTAATGTGCATGACATCTTGTCTCTGGCTTGACTTGTCTTCCAGCTTCTTCATGAACAGGTCTATCTTGCCAGACAGCATGTCTACCTCCTTGAGCTGGTGCATTCCTCCATTCCTCTTACGGGTGGTCTGGCGCTCATCATTTTAATCTTGGTTGGAGACCATCTTCTCCATAAGAGCAGTAGCTTGTGGTATGGTCAATGACATAAATGCACCTCCAGCAGCAGCATCGATGTTGTTACGGGTGCTGTTGGTGAGTCCATAATAGAAAGTTTGCATCAGGAGCCAATTCTTCATCCCATGATATGTAATCTTAAAAGCGTTCCCATGCCTCAGGGACTGACTCATCATGTTGTTGCTGGAAACTCGAGATCTTTCCCCTTAGGGCACTCGTCTTGCCCATAGGAAAGAATCTTGCTAGAAAAGCTGTGGAGCACTTGTCCTAAGTTGTATGGTTGTCTTTATTGGCGTAGAAACATTGCTTTGCCTTTTCCAACAGTGAGAATGGGAACAGATGTAGCAGAACGGTATCCCTTGGTACATCCTTCAGCATAAAAGTGCTACAAATCTCTAGAAAGTGTTGGAGATGAGCACTTGCATCCTCGTGTGCTTTCCCACAGAACAGATTGGCTTGCACCATGGTGATAAGAGCCAGCTTGAGCTCAAATCTATTCTCCCCAACTTCGACGTTAGGTCCAGTGCGGATGTTGTTGGTGTTCGGAGCGGAGAACTCGCGCAGTGACTTATCAGCCATTTCCTCAAAGATTGGTGCTAAGTTGCCCTCTTGTTGCTCTTCTTCTTCTCTTGTAGGACCTTGCTCCTCCAAAGAACGAACCTCAGCAGTGGGTGTCCTTGATGGAGATTTAAAGATATCCCTCACTTGCTGGAATTTCTTCCTTCAAAAGAGTTTCTCTGGATTTTTAATGTAGTTATCTGGCAGATCAAAACCACTCATTCATTACCCTGCAAAAGATTTCACAAAGATAGAAAACACAAGGGTAAGCCTGCATTGAGTAGGGGTCTATGGTTTCCTCTACTCATTAGTTTGTTAGGTCTATCGCTATCCTTTTTAATTGCCAATTGCCTTCCCCGGCAACGGCGCTAAAAATGCTTGTTGACAATTCTTGATGTTATCTCTAATAACGGCGCCAAAAATACTAGAGTAGCGCACCGTTACTAGAATACCAAGTTGTCATCCCCAGCATAACACCAAGGGGTGTGGTATTAAATCATGCCACCATCTAGAATATAGAAATGTATCCGCAAGCGCACAGATCAAATACCATTGTAGCATTTTACCCGGAGTATTACGGGTTGTCATTTATATTTTCCCAAAGGAAGGTCTACATGGCTGTGTAAAGGTAGTGAGTTGACCTAAAGTGTAACAAATAGGCATAACCATATCCTCGCTACTCAATACAGGGGTAAGTCACAAGATAATTGATAAAATAAGTATATAATCATCAGCATAAACAGATAGAGACTCCTAGCTATATCATTAGGGTTGCTAGTAGAACATCAAGAGATATTTCTGGGTTATTCTTAGCTATATGTCAATGCATATTATGGTTAGTGCAACACACCTAGTAGTCATGGCTAAGGTTAGCATGATATTTATTTATAGTAGACATACTAGGGAAGTTTGAGAACATAGCACGCCCTTCCGTCGTATACAAGCCCTACTGTGCCTATAAACGGGATTCGAATTACATAGGACTCAACAGGAATGTCACACCCGCGATCTACCAAACCCGGCCTATAGGGTGCATTCGCAGATAAACAACGTATAAACACCACGCTTATACAATGTTTATCACTCACCTAACGATCAATTAGATGAGTGCTATATGAACCTATGGATAAATATGATGTTAATCTAGCTATACTAAGCATATAACCACAATAGACAAAGGACAAGATAACTATGAATATAAGTAAATAAGAATTCATTAATTCAATTGTAGCAATCATATAACTATACAATGAAAGAGAACAAAGACGAGAGGAGGTAAAAACTATACCAAATCCAAGCTCTTGATGGCTCCGGAATCCAAGCCTGCGCTTGCCTCCCTCTAGTTCTAATCTAGCTATCTAGGCCCTAACTAAGGAGCTCTGATTAAGGTTTCTGGCTGATGATCGGACTTCGAATGGAATGAATGAATGGGCTCTCTCCTCCCCAGTGGGGTGCCTCTCCTTTTATAGCTCTGGGCGATGATCGTGAGCCATCGGATCAAACCGACATTGATGGGCGGCTAGGATCGATCCTCAAAGGTGGTGGAGCGAACCGGGCGAACCGGGACCCGACCAGGGCCAGGGCCAGACCGGCCGGTCTGGGGTGGGACCGGCCGGTCCCACCTAGTGGCCTCCGGGCCCCCGGCTCGGCGTGGTGCCTTCTCGTCTCTTCTGGAACATTCCTGTGTAGCCGTGGAGTCCGTTTTCCGTTTCCTTGTTCCGATAAGCTTGTATGTTTGCGCCTTTTCCGGTTCACGCCTGCATAAATAGTGAAACACCAAAACTCGTGGAATTCGGTCAGTGTAAACCCTATATCTACTTCGGTGATCACATTTGCATCCTTTTCATGGCTAGTTGACGATTGAATTAATACAATAGTGGCCGTCAACAGTGACGCTAGGTGGCGGGGAAACACGTGCGGCAGGGAGCTGTGCTTTCGGCGGCCGGCCAGGGCAGAGCTAGCTCAACATGCCTGCACCGCTGCACGTGGTGGGTAGGTTTGCAACTTTCTGACCTTATTTGGATGTTAGTTTGGATTGGATTCGAATTATCGTCTAGCCTGATCGGATTGAACTGGATGCTGTAGATAGACTTTTGGTTTGGATTGGATAGGTACACTCAATTAGCTGGATTTTATCTGCATAGGTTTAATTGGGTTTGGATCTTAATCCATTTCCAGGTTGATGTACAGCCATCCAATCCTAGTTTCCTAGAGGAAACTAATTAAAGAAGCCTCTCTGCAGAGACGACTTCTACGTTGCCCAGGAATACAATGCAAGAATCATGGCACATCGTTAGCAAGTCCGGCTCCGGCACCCTGCTGTACAACGGCCGCTGCCTCAGCTCCGCCTGTCGCTGGCCGCCGCTCGCTCCATGCCCAGACCACGGCCAGAACGAGCACGACCACAGCAGCAGACGCGACCCCAGCGGGGCATCCAAGACGCCCCAGCTTGCAGGCGAGGAAGACGATGAACAGGGCGGAGGCGTCGACCAAACCGAACCTCGCGCAGGAGGGTGAGAGCCTCCTGCCCCACGAGACGGCGGGGCACCAGGCGGTGAAGAAGCCGGTGACCGTCGACGCGAGGGAGACGATCATCAGAACGCCGTACAACACTTTCCACGGAGGTTCCCAGCTGGTGGTGAGGTCTTTGATGTTAAGGGCCACCGGCACCACTAGGCCAATGCTACATGCCATGATCGCGAGGTCAAGTTTGGAGACGTCCTGAAATGAAGAACACAAGTAGATCGACAATGTACATTCTTTTTTATCGCTCACCAAACAGTACAATCAAATCAATGAGACACGATCATCACAGACTACTCCGATTCTGTCTGATCCCTCCATCTCAAAAAGAAAATCAATTCATTGAATCTGGGTAATATTTATCGAAAAAAACTAACAATAATATGACATAAAATGAGCAATTATGAAACCATACTAATTTTGATATCATAAATATTGATGTGTTAAAATTTGACTTAAAACAACTCTAAAAATTTATTTATTTAGAAATAAGGGTGTAGATTCCAAGCCAAATTAAGGCAGGACATACCTCAGTACTTGATGGGGTAGTGGGAGGAGAAGCAGAGAGTCCGGTCATCACGACTGATTCCGTGGTGGCCGGACCAGCATTGCCATTGCCACCACTGGAGGGGTTGCTGGCAGCTGCTAGTTCAGGAGGGTTTGACGAAATGGCCGATGACAAATTGCTGGGCCCACTAGAAAAGCGGCCAACTAGCGGGATCTCGGAGTCGCTGCGCGCAACGTCAGATCCTTGCTCGATGAGCGCAGCGTCGTCCATGGCGCGCGATCACACTTCAAAAATTAAATTGTCGGTACAATAAAGCACGGCTGTTAGTTGAATTTATTATAGTTTATTTACTCCAAATACGCCCTAAACTCCTTCCTATGCCATAAAAATTATGTATACAACAAAAGGCACGAAAATAAATGGTTGAAAATCAATAATTTAATTACCGCTAACAATAGGTTGCCCGAGAAAAAAGTTCACCCTTAAGACCAGATGTCTGGCTCTGTGATACGTGCAGAGACAACAGGATCGGAGAGAGACAATATATTCTCCAGCTGTAATATCACGGTCCATACTAGAAGGACCATGTGCCTGATTTAAGGTGATTCCGGAAATGCTGGCTATATATAGTGCTACGGCTATTTGTGAACAGCACAAAATCGATCACAAATTTGACAAAATCTAATATGTATGGTACAAATACAATTTAACAATTTAATATTGTTTCTAGTTAGACAAGGACAAAAAATTGATATGTTATATCATCAAGACAAATAACAAATCATATCTTAAAAATTTAGGCACATAAAACATAGGAGAAGTGCATATCAACTCACATGATCGGTATAGTTCCTAGGCTACTCAACCACCGATCTTGACGGTCTCATTTTAATTTTGGCTGCTCCACCGATCGGACAGGTTTAAGAATCTGGCTGCCCAAAGAAACTATCTTTTAGCCAACCATTTTTATTTGCAGAGACACGACACTGTCCAGAAATGTCATTGTCTTTTTTTTTTAAAAAAAATGTCTAGAGCCAGCTCGCCACTCACCAATCGCCGCCTCGCGTCTTCCGACGTCAGTTGGAGTTGACAGCAACAGCGACTAGAAAGTCCAACATACTATCACGCTTTCGTCGTCGACGGCGAGCGGCGCTTCCGGCAGTCCGACAGGGTGTCACGGCGGCGGCGCGAGAAGTCCGGTACGGTGCGAACTGTTTGGAGGCGTCCATATGAGGATAGTAAGGGAGTGGGGACTGGGAGAGCATGAGCAGAAGGAATCGCGTCCGACACCACCGGCAGGGGCCGGCCGCCGGCGCCATGGTAGATGACGGGTGACCCCGTTGACGACCACACGCCGGCAGCCGGCCTCCGGACGGACCTGCTCATCAGCAGGCCGCTGCGGGCATATATCCTACAGCTAGCTAGGGATCGACGACAGCCCGGCCGTCTCGATGTTTTTTTCTTTTCTTTGACCGATTGGAGCCACCCTTCATCTCAGCTAGCTTCTTTGACGGCAGGCCAGGATCGGAATTATATTGCTCATGCTCGTGCTCGTGCTCGCCGGGGAAAGTTAAAAAGGACTGATTGTGATGGCAGCTAGCTTCCAGCGACGAAATCGAATATAAATCAGAAAAAAAGATCAAGCTTCGTGTGTGGATGGGTTTACCTGAACCGGCTCCGAGTCCAAGGTGAGCCAAGGGCCGCCCGATCTTGGTCGTCTCGCCGGCCGGCGACGAGAGGGCGCCGGGCGGAGGCGGGAGGATGAGAGAGAGAGAGAGAGAGAGAGAGAGAGAGAGAGAGGGACCTTCTCGTCGATACTCCGGTGATGGCCGACGAAATCGAAGAATCCTACCAGACACTCTGTGATTAGCTTGATTTACTCTCGATCGTCCACCACAGGTCCACAGCAGACTGAGCCTTTAGGTACTCACCGGCAAGAAAATTTTATGAATCTCATCCTGAGGTTGGAGGACGCCGTACCAACGCCTATATGTACTCGTTCGGTCGTTCCGCCAATTTTTATTTTTCGGGTCGGCGTCACCTCAGATCATTTTTTATTTTTCGGGTCGGGGTATCCAGTTTCTACAGACGACCACCAGCTGTAGAGAGAGAGAGAGTTCTCACTCCGGTCGCCTCTAGCGGTAACGCGGCAGGAATGTGCGCCAACACACCAGAGTACACGTATGAGATGCATAAACTACTGCTAGTACTTGGTATATATACATAAATATAAATAAATACTAGCTTGTGTATTAGGAAAAGCTTGGACATTGTTAAAAAAGATATGATTAATAAAGAAAAAATTCTTGACTAATAGCATGAGAACAAGTATAATAATGGCAGGCTACAAGCAGGCGTTATATTGAGGTGAAGAGAAGAGAGAAAAAGAGGTGAGTTGTAAGCTTATAAAAGAGGTGAGTTGTAAGCTTACAAGAGCCGGCTCATGCACAAACTCCAACAAATTTTATGGGATATCAAACTGGGTAATATATTAATTGTGAAGAGCTAACTACTATATTGATGAGCTAAGAGATAGGCTGCAAATATCTTTACAGCTAGCAACATGTTGTATATAGACTTGCTCTAAGGTGTTTGGTGTGAGTTTTCATACGTGGAGTATTCGGGCATCAAATTTAAAAAGAGTACAATATCCTGATTATGCTATTGCAAACACATGGTTGATATGTGCTCATGTGTGTCGAGTTGATGCTGAGTGATTGTCAGGAGATGATTAGGGTCCGGTTGAGTTTGGATACTGACCATGATGTGAGTGTGATGTTTGTGCAACATGTCTCTTGTCTTGGGGTGCACGGATGTGGAGCACAGGGACTGTTGATGACTATGGAGAATGTGAAGCAAGAATGTGTTATGCTGATGGACTGAGAGCAGTGAAGAATGAGGTGAGGCTTGGATGGAGGGACCAAGGGGCCAAAAGACATACAATGGGTGGTTGAGACCCGGAGACATCAAAAAACGAGTACATATGGAGGAGTAAACTATGTTGACCAAGTCAAGTAGAGGCCTAAGAGGACTTGGTGATCGGGCTATCAAGGACGGATGGCAACATGCGTCGAGGTCACTGAGGGGACATAGCGAATACGCTTCTCCACCTACATTTAATGGTTTGGGCCTCAAAACAATCACCGGATGGTTACAGTTTGGTCCTAAAAACCTAGGATAAAGTTAGCCGTGGAGTTTGAGGCGGCACATGGCGTCAATTGCAATGATGCAAAGCAAAGTCGTAGAGAGGTCATGGTCATTGGATGCATAGATCTCAAGTTGGAACAATTCGCCCGTAGGGTTAAGTGTTCAACCAAAATATCTAAGGGCATGCAAGGGATTGTGTAACCAGCCTATCTCTCCAATTGTCATACCTTAGGTTTTTCTAGTCTATATAGTTTCATTCCTAGTCTAGAGAGAGATCCACAAATGTTACTTAGAGTCCCTCTGTCTATGTAATCCTCTAATATGTGTAAGACCAAAGAGAGATCCTCTGATCCATGTAAGGAAGTTATTCTATCACATTCATGGCTCAAGATCTGAAGTTTTAGTTGGTTTTGGTTTTATTCTCCCGAACCCCTTCTCTTTGCTCTCTTTGGCGGTTTCTTTGAATCTGAACTTTTGAGTTCATTTGGGCTGGTTGGAAACGTGCTAGGACACTTGAGGAACATGTCTACCAACTAGAATTGGTAGAATCTGAACTTCTGAGTTTGCTTTGGCTGGTTGGAAACGTGCTAGGACACTTGAGGAACATGTCTACCGACTAGAATTGGTAGAGTTCTTACACGATCATGAAGTTTGGAGATTTGAGAAAAATTCTAGGAAACCCCAATCTTGGAAAGAGTTTTTCTATATGAGTTGATCCTCTCATCTATTCGAGTTGATCTTTTTGGAGATAGTGTCTAAAATTTCTTAGGGGCATCTCTATAAAACTTGAGCGCAATTGATCGAATTTTGACTTTTTTTCCTTCAGTTCGGGCTAGTGAGGGCGGAACTTTCGCATTTGAAAGGGGAAGTTCTATGTTTTGTGGGCTGAAGTTTGGTTATGGGGTTGTTGAAAGATCTTTGTTTGGTTTTGGTAATTGAGTGACAACCTAGGTGGACTAATTGTGCTTATGTGAGATTTGCAGAGAATTAGTTCACAAGTACACTTGTGTGAGCAACCTATGACATGAAGGTAGAAATGGCTTGGATATATTATGACACTCACATAATTGTAATGAAGGAGCTGCTTATTGTAGATGATACATGACATAGAGTGATGTGGCTCAGGTGGAGAAGATCAAGACAAGATTTTCCTTGATGGACCGGTTGCAAGAATGAAGGGCAAGTCGGAGGCTTTGAAGTCGTTCGTGCCGAAAGTGTCGAGGAGGCTTAAGTAAAGACTTGGCGCCACTGAACCGATGCAACAGTGAAGGGTAAGTGAGGTCAAGATCGATGAACCAATATAGTCATATGATGATATAGAGTGGATCGTATCATTTGTGATTGTGTTGGTGCATGTGTTGCATTAACATCGAAGGAGATGGAATGGAATGCGCAAGACAAAGGTATATTTGTAGTGCATTTTATTTCACCGGTCATAGATGTGTAGAGAAGTTTATGACCGTGTTTAGGATAGATAGTCGTACTATAAAGAAGGGAAATCCTTGTTGCATTACTAGGATCTTTTTAAGGTGCATGAAAACATAGATAGCGGGGTGTATTCTTGGTTAGACCGATAATTTTAGTTCTGTATTTGTTTCGGTTATTTACTTATTAGAAAAGATTATTCGCCTTTCTCTCTAGTCCGCCATCTCGATCGTACAGTTGTTCAAGGTGTTTTCTTGATTTGATTTTCTTTCCGCTTGTTTGTTTGAGCTTTCTAGGACTTTTCAAGTCCTATAACCTTGCCAATGACTATGGGGACTTGATTTTGCTAGAAGAGAAGATTTTTTTTTTTTTTGGTGGTGCTGTGGCAGCTGCCTAATTGGATTAGGCTGCCATTCACCGCCTCATGGATCGTCTTTGTCGGTCATTCGGTTATTATATACTATTGATAGGTAAAATCATCGGTAAGCCTATAACCATTGAATAGGTAAAATCATCGGTAAGCCCGATAGCAAGTATATATATCTTCAGTGCATCATGTGTCGTCTTTGATTACTTTTGTTCCCTCTCTCTTGGTGCTGGCGTGCAAGGATTGGAGTTGTTTTGCACAAGTCGTGAGATGCAGACAGTCACACCCAAGTTACATCACCAGGAGGAAGATGACAAGACGCGCGCATGCAACCCGGCTGCGAGACCACAAGTCGAAGTGGTTATAGTATACTTAGTATACTAGTACCACTAGTACTAGTAAACTCTTGTACAAATATTCCTCTTCCCGATCGAGCGAGACAAAACCATATCCATCATCGCATATGGTCCAACAGCGGTATTATATATAATAACACATTAAGACGATACTAGCGCGTCCGTCGGTTTTAGCATTATTTAGACCTTACGGCCGGTTGGCATGGCGTTGAACAACCAAACACACTGTAACACGACGACGACGAGAAGCTTCTTACTTGAGTACGTGGAGTAGCTTGTAGCATGTACATAAAAACGAAATCAATTCTGCTCCCCTAATTAATTCCAACTGATGTGGACATGCGTCATACTCCCTCCGTCCGGTAAAAAACGCCATCGTAGGACTTTCAAAATCCGCGTTTGACCATTCGTCTTATTCAAAATTTTTGTATAAATGTTATGTATCTTATGACTTATTTTATCATTTGAGATACTTTAATAATGATTTATCTATTATATAATATCTGTAAAACTTTTTGAATAAGGCGAATGGTCAAACGCGATTTTTCAAAAGTCCCACGATGGCGTTTTTTTACCGGACGGAGGCAGATCTTGCATGTGTCTCTGACTGTACGTCTTCCGCATGCAATGTAAAAGCAGACGATGGGTCCACCTTTGACACCTCAACGCACGATGTTTTTGGATTCTCGTGGAGAGTGGCCAGGGAACGCAGCAAGCATGCTCTTAGTTAGACCTCAACAAATTAGGTCCGGCCCGATGTGAGCCAACTGGGTTTTGGTCCGCCCACGGATGTTTGTGGACAGGACAACCTTGGACCGAAATATTTAATTTAGTTAAGAAAAAAGTCTACTTTTTCACTTTCAACTTTTGCCCAAGTCTGTTTTTCCTCTCTGAACATCAAAACCAGATAAATAATCTCTCTTAAATTTTTAAACCATGCACTTTACCTCAATGGAGTGGTTTCGATGCTGGTTTTGCTATAATAATAGTGGTTTTGTCTCTCGTTTTCTTTTTAATTTAATTCGGTTAAATCTTTGAAAAATCATAGTAAATTATAGGAAAATCATAAAATTTAAAATCTAATTTTGTTGGACTCCACATGAGTAGATCTATATAGTGAATATATAATATAATAGGATTTAGTACAAAGTTTTTGCTAGTATTTTTCATTTTTTATTTATTTTGGTTAATTCTTTGAAAATTCATAGTAAATCACGTAAAAATCATAAAATAGAAAATCTAATTTTATTAGATTCCACATGAGTATACTCCCTCCGTCCCTAAATAACGTAAACCGCTTCCCGAGAAGCAAATGTCGGCAATTTTAATAAATAATAAATATCATCGATTAGTATCATAATTGGTATCATCGGAAAGATCTTTGGATCTAGTTTTTTAACAAAATTATTTAGAGATACAAATATTGCACGTATTTTCTATAAATCAAGTTAAACTTGTGGCACGCATCCCACGGTAAAAGTTATTTAGAAACGGAGGGAGTATGTACAAATGAACATATAATATGGTATGATTTTCAATAATTAATTGAATTCATAACTATGGCTTCTATAATTATTTCATTAGACTAAAGCATACCATATATATATTCACTGTGTAAATCTACTCATGTGGAGTCCAACAAAATTAATTTTTTCATTTTAATATTTTTCTATGATTTACTATGATTTTTCAAAAATTCAACCGAATTAAATAAGAAAAATAGACTAGTAAAAACTTTATACTAAACTATACCATATTATATATTCATAGTGTAGATTTACTTATGTGGAGTCTAAAAAAATTATATTTTCTATTTTATGATTTTTTTATGATTTAGTCAAAATAAAATCGCTGCCCCTAAAAAGATTAAACCGGACCCATTCACTTCCGGTGGTGGTGAAGCCGCTGGGACAGGCGCACCGCAGTACTCCCTCCGTTCCAGAATATCTGTTGCTTCGCTTCCCGAGAAGCAAATGCCGGCAATTTTTATAAATATTAAATATCATTGATTAGTATCATCGGAAAGATCTTTGGGTCTAGTTTTTTTTAAAAATTATTTGAAGATATAAATATTGCACGTATTTTCTACAAATCAGGTCAAACATATGACACGCATCCCACGGCGACACTTGTTTTTGAAACGGAGGGAGTAACTCCCAATTGCGCCGACAGGTGGGCCAGCGCAGGAGGCCCCCGCATGCCCTCCGTCCTCCCAAGTACATCGCCCAAGATGCAAGGGCCCCCACGCGTGCACTCCGTTCCACCACGTCGCGGGCCCATGCGGTCCACCCGTAGCCGTGAGCCGGTGGCCGGGGATGGCGAGAAGCGGCGCGGCTCGTGCTGTCGCTGCCGCTGCCGGCGCCGTCGCGTGCGCCCCGCCAGCCGCGCAGCGCGCTGCAGTCCCCTTCCCCTGTCGTGCTAACCCCGTCCGTCCCCATGGCCACCGCAAAGGAGGAAGGAGTGGGAGCATGACCGGTGCCGCGCTCCTCGAGGTGTTGCCTTGCCGCCGCGCGCAGGCGACAGACCTCCTCCGGCTCCCCGTTCTCGTACACGGGGGCGCCATGACGGTGAAGACGCGCGCGCTCCTCCTTGCTCTCCGCCACGTGTGACCTCGCCAGCGGCGCCGTCGCCTACGCCGCTTCGCCCTCCCTTCCGTCCCCGTGCACTGAGGGCCGGGAGCCGGAGCTTGGCCTGGACAAGAACAAGCTGCCGCCATCTCTCACCTGCCCGACCGACGCCAACCAAAGCCTTGTCGCAGCCTCGCAGGTGCTCGGGTTGCCACCGGCCACGGACACAGGAGTGGTGTGGCGCCGCAGCGGGAGCCAGATCCCTGCGGAATCGGCGGCGGCACCTGGAATCTTCTTGGTGGCGTCGAGCTGGGAGTTGAGGGGTTGCTGCGGAGCGGCCTTGATGCCAACAGCATCAACCTGGTGGTACTGCGCTGCACATTGTTGCCTGTGTGAGGGGCACGCGACATCGTCCGAGTGGCTGCTCAACTGAAAGGCCAGTATTGACGCTCACGACCGCTGGGAAAGCACGGCGAACCCCCATCAAACTTCCCTTCCTATCGATTTTGCATTGTCAAATGATTATCTCATTCGCTTCTCCAATCAAAGGTATATACCAGATGCAGTTTTAGCATATAAAAAACTCGAAAACTAATGAAGACATTATATATATATTAGTGCATTTCGACACATCCAAAAGTTTGGTGGTGTTATGGTACGGGCCAGCTCATACACTGGCTGCTCTTTTTTTTTTTTTAGACTCACCTGCTGCTCATTAGAAAGGTATTTGTTACAGTTTTCTTGCTCAGTTACATTTAATAGCACTCTTCCTTTGTAACTGAATGTCAGAGTTTCGTTCAAAAAAACTGAATGTCAGAGCTCATGGCTTTCAATTTCATTTATGAATTTATACAGTTGGGAATTATCATCTTCCCAAGTTGCGCCATAAATTCTGATGGAAGTAACTTTTTTTTTTGGATCTTGCATGCAGTTGAGATTCCGAAAAATGTTAAATCTGAAACACGGTGGGTGGTGTAATGTTAGTTTGTTGAATCACTCAACCTGTAGAACTATGAGTTATTAGTGACTCCCTGCATTTTTAGATGTAGAAGCATAAGCATGGCCTTGAATTAGCTTGGAGCTGCATATGCTGGTTGTGTACAATTGACATGCCAAAATATTCAGAACTTGAGAAAACTGAACACCACCTGGTTGGGCTAAATCATGTTGACTATAGCTCTCTGCACGGAGGTCAATGCAATATATTGGTGTTTTATTGTTTTCCCACTTTTGTTGCAATGCGATTTTTGTGTTAAGCATTCCTTATCCTGAAACACTAATAGGTGTGTTGCAATTTGATTTTCCTTGGTTGAAGCTGCTAGCTTTCACGCTGCTCAAGCACAGCCATCCCCTTTCAGAAGCAAAAATCTTCTGTCCAAGTGAGCGTGAACCAGAAGCATAGTTGATTTTTTACAGTGGCATTTGGGAATTCCTCAAAAATCAGGTGAGCAGGGTGTTGAGAAACTCTTATGTTTCTAACTTTCTACATCGGCGGCTTCAATCCTACAAAATCAGTTATGAACTTGAATTTCTGGCTAATAGCAATTTTGTTTGGTTAGATACTTAGATACCATGTGAACCATATGCTGATGTGAACTGCAAAAAGTTCTAGGACCAATCTTCCCTACTACTTGTTGGCCGCAGAATAGAAGCAAGAGGCCGTGGGCGGGGTATAAAGCCCCGTGTGTAACTGATTGCTGGCATCAACCAGAACATAACTGAATTTCCCCCTGAACTCTGAATGCTCTTCCCCGTCTGAACTCTGTTCTTCCTCTTCTTCTCGCTATCTGTAAGTCTGGTTCGTTATCAATCAAGGCAATACAAGGTGTTCGGGTGTGAGTTCATAACAAGTACATAGCATCGGCGACCTGGCGAAGCACAACCGGCGTGAGCGTGCGTGTCCCCAGGCAGTGCGAGCGTACGCGCGCGTCTGTGTGCACCTTGCGCCCCTCGCCGCGCCGAAGTCGATGACGATCCCCCTTAGCCAATTGCACACCACGAACGAACTCTCAAACGCACGCGATGACAAGTGGATTGTCGCCGCAAAAAATGCAACGTTTTCTGACTCTATTGCAATTTACGCATACAAGATTGACAATTGAACACGATTCGTGTCACGAACACGAGCTGCACTCGCCATGCCCTCCGACTTGGCCGCGCCATCCCACGGCCGAGAAACATGCCGAATACCTCCACTACAACTTGAAAAACAAAAGACCAGCCAGATGGCCACCGCATGAACGCATGACTCAACTGCAGACTGACGCGTTCAACCTGGCTACAACTGAGCTCACCTTATTATTACTATCTATAAGCTATCTAATCCGATGAAGACTTTTAGTTGTGCCCCAGTTTGGAAGCGATGAGGAGCACAAACAGGGCAATGGCCACAACCAAACCAAACCTTGTGCAGGACGGCGACAAACTTCTGGCCCACGAGGAAGCAGCAGTAAACAATCCAATGGACGTCGACACGAGGGACATCATCAGGAAAATGCCATACAGCACTTTCCACGGAATTCCCCAGCTGCTGGTGAGGTCATCGAGATTAATGGCCATGGGGACCAGTAAAGAGAAGGTAGCTGCCACGATCGCGAGGTCAACTTTGGAGACATCCTGGGAAAAACAGAACATACAGTAATAATATTCAGTGAAAGCTAAGAGAGAGTACACACACATATACATACACACATATATACACGGAAGCGCTATTCTACATGCAAAAAATACTGACAAGTAGACAAGGTAAAGTACATATATAAACCTCATCAGTCGCTGTCGCTTCGTTAGTGATCACCTCCACATTGACGTCGTTCTTCTGTAGGATGAAGGGAGGCGGCGAGAAGCGGCTCTGGGATCCTGGTTGAGGAACTGCAGCCGGAAAACTTGTTGGTATTCCTAAGGATATGGGGTGCCTCAGCCTCCAAGAGGGCTGTTGTGCCTGTGTGATTGGTAGGCAATATGAAGAAGGGCTTGACCAACCCAGCTTGTTCACACACTGCTGGATGGCACAGTGTATGTTTTCCCACAAAACATTATAGGCAGCCCTGCTGGAAAGCATGGGTTTAAGTTTCAGTCAGTTTGATAAGTCCTTTCTTTTGAAAAATGATCGTCACTCCGTATCCGGATGAAAAAGATTATATGATTAAATGTCTCTCCCCAATAAAGGAGTTATTAGTTAGTACATCTACTGCACCAAGAAATTACAACAAAATAATCGGAGTACTATATAGTTGAGTGCGAATCCATCATAAGTTAAAAGTAACTGAATGAGTTGGTGATGGATCTACTTATTCCATTCTACAAACCAAACACAAAAAGTGAGGATTGAGAAGAAGATAGACCACATCATTCCTCAAACCAAACACACCATATGAATCTAGAAAAGTCAAAATATCTTATAATTTGAAATGGAGGATCGGAGGAGATGTTGTATGCAAATAAAAGGAGAAAAAAGGGAAAAATTCCGTTGCGTGGGAGAAGATTTTCACCTGGACAACATATATTGTAGCAAACTGATGAAAGAATGTAACAGAAGAAGTTTGTTTGACAGAATAGTGGAAAGACGGATTGAAGATAGTCACCTGGAGCTGGAGCTGGAGCTGGAGCTGGAGCTGGAGCTGGAGTAGAGCAGGTTTGACGGCCCCCGGTAGACGAAGCTCTCGAGAGGGTCATAAGTGCGCAGCGCAAGAACGCCCTCCGCCTGGTCCTGGAGCAGCAGCGTGATGGCATTGGGGTCGTCGTCCTTGTGGCCCGGCAGCCCGTAGGTGAGGTCCGCCGGCTGCGGGGCGCGGCGGGTAGTAGTTCACCGCCATGTGCTGCGCCTGCACATGCCTCCCCATGGCCGCCACCAGCATGTGGCTATGGCTCCGCTCCAGGCCCAGGCTCTCCGATAGGGGTTCCAGCAGCGCCAGCGTCAGCGCCAGCGCCCTCGCTTCCGTCGCCTTGGTGGGGTCGTCGGAATAGCAGTTGATGAGCCACTCCGACGACTCTAGCTCCGGCAGATGGAACAAGTCCGACACCACGCGCAGCAGCATCCCCTCCAGCACCTTACGGCGCTCCGGCCCGTTGATGTTGTAGAGGTCGATGAGCGCGCCGGAGGACTCGTTGCCGACATTCGGGAGGTCAGTGGGACTTTCCCGATCTATGCCACGAGATCGCTGAGGAGGAGAGGCTTGTAGGGCAACGACTGAGGCTGAGGCTGAGGCCATGTTATGTTACCCTGAGCTATATATATATAGCTAAGCTCGCTCTTGAGGGCCTGCTGGATGGCTGGAGGCTGTAGATGCGTGATTCGGCTTTGGTGCTCCTTTTATAGGCATCCCGGTGTAGTATCATATAGGAATGAGTGCATGCTAGCTAGATTGACGGAACGACGACTGAACAGACCACATTGTTTTGTTGGAGTCCTAATTGAGCCGTGACCATTCGCTGTACTGTACTAGCCAGGTCCGAGTTATTATGGCTTTATTTCGCATTGGTATTTGGCAAGCGAAAACGACCGAGAGAAACAAACACGCCAGATCGCCTTACATACATCCGGCTCGAAAAATGCCGCGTGTTCTCCCGCTTAATGAAACACGGTAACATTCACACAAAAAAAAAAAAAATGCCTCGTGTTGCCTAGGCCTAGCAAGCTAGCCCCTCCAGAAATAAGCACTATACTCGTCTTCGCGAGAGGCCCCCATCAAATCTAATGCCGACGTACTGTACGTGTGATAGATCATAGATGGATCGGAGTTTGCTTTCGGCCGACCAGCGGATCAAAATGCTGCTGGTTGACTGCTGGCACATCTCGGTGAGATTAATTGAGAAGATGGCCGACCGGGGGAGTTAATTGCTCATGATGTTGGCGACGCTGACCTGTTGGCGCCCGGCTCAGTTCTTTTTCCCTTCTAGATACGATACGAAACCAATTCCAACACTGATCACTAGCCGTCGTCTTATACTCCTTTTCTCAAGTCGGAATTTTCCCTTCTAGATACGATATGAAACCAATTCCAACACTGATCACTAGCCGTGTGCGTTGCGTTGCGGCGGCCAGACAAAAACTGAACCGAGAGGTTGGAAAAGAAAGCATCGTCCTGATTAATTGGGGGATGCATGTGATGCGCCTAGCCGGCTAGCTAGTACCTACACACATACGACCCGTGTTTTTGGTAACTTTGGTTCCTTCACTAGATCGATGATTCCTTTCTTTGATTGGTTTCGAAGCGAGCCGCAGCGGCCGGTATGATGCGAGGAAACAGCGGTGAATACGGCCGTATCCAATTCCAATTACACCGTATCTGATTGTGATCTGAGCGTGATCAATCACGAGCATCGCTATCATTACCCTCCGATAACAGATACCCTTACGTATTCACGAACTCACACGTGCGAGTGTAAGGTTGCTGCGGCTTTCGACAGCTGAAAAAGTCAATACGAAAACGACGGCTATCGAACGGACATCCCCCAACGTGGATGCACTGGCCCGGGGCACAGATATCCCCTTCAGCAGATGGTAATCAAATTATGGATCAAGACTGTGATATATACTGCAACTACTATTCCATCTGACAAAAAAGAAAAAGAGCATTTATTAGTTTCACATACAGGAATGCACATGGAAGCTGCTACCACACTCCCGAAGCCTGCACCAGTAGCAGACCATCTGCAGGTGCCCAGAATATGACTCTTGTTCAGTTCGAAAGTTCTGTAACCTGAGCAACTGTAGTACTTTCATTTATATTTGATAAATATTGTCCAATTATGACCCAACTAAGCTCAAAAAATTCGTCTCGTGATTTATAACAAAACTATATAATTAGTTATTTTTTTCACTAGCATTTAATATTCCATATATATAAGTAGAAATTGATGTGATGGAGAGAATGTAAAAAAAGTTACAACTTTCTTTCCAAGAGAACAAGGCCGTAGACGTGCGCCGCGAGTGTAATGTGCGGCTTTCGATAGCCGAAAAGGTAATCTGAAAAACGTTATCCCCATGCGTCGCCGCCGTCGCATCACGGCCGGTCATCACCTCACCTCCCGATCCGCCACACACATCATCCCTCCACGGTTCCACACTCGCCTCTCTGCCAGGCTAACAATCGAGTGGCCGGGCAAATCACCAGTCAGCAAGTTGCCGGCGGCGACTTGAGGGCATGTACAACCCACAGACGAGAGGTCGTCTATAAGCGTCTAAAAACTATCATATAGACGAGTAAAAGACAGGTCGTACAATGGGTTGTCTGTTTCGTTGTCTGTAAGTTGTTTAATGCCATGCATAATGCAAAGATCAATAGTGAACACTATTTTGTGTTGCTATTTGATAGAAAATAGATCAAGCTTCAATAAGATAAACATGGTTACAATACTTCTCCAAATAAAATGATGTAATATATACTTGCATTGTACACAGTTTGGCACTTATTCAAACTATCTGCTTCTCCTTCAAACTACGAAGCAACGAGTGCGCCAAAATTGCAACTATTTAATTATCACAGTACCGAGAAGAACATGCAACATATTTGTTCTCATATCAAAGAGGGAAAAAAAGACCAACAAGCTAATCCATACAGAACAAAGCTCGTCCCCGCAGCTAGTGGCAGGCGGGACAAACTCACGCGTGGCGGCC
The DNA here is from genome assembly GCA_015844335.1 of Chrysopogon serrulatus. Classification (NCBI taxonomy): domain Eukaryota; kingdom Viridiplantae; phylum Streptophyta; class Magnoliopsida; order Poales; family Poaceae; genus Chrysopogon; species Chrysopogon serrulatus. The sequence goes on along the minus strand of JADLZL010006288.1, from coordinate 105,951 downwards.
GGGACGGAGACTCACCCCTGCACAGCTCGTGGTGGCCGGCAGCTAGTTGCATGCCGCAGCTCGTGGCGGCGGACTGAGACTTGCCCGCAACAGCTTGAGGTGGCCGGGCGGAGATTTGCACCCGTGCAGCTAGCGACTGCCAAAACAGTATCCACTTGCGGCAGCTCATGGCGGCCAAGGCGGAGCTCGCCCCTGCGCAACTTCGCGGCGTCCATGGCGGATTTGGCTGGGGTCGTGTTTTTTTATCAGACTGGAGGGGCGAAGCCCCTGCAGAAAAAATATATTAAATAAAAAAAAAAATGAGTCTTATACAGGTCGAATTACGAAACAAAAGAAAGAGACAAAGAAAATAAAGCTAATACAGGAATCAATTACAGGCTTTGAATCCATTGATCAAAGAGTGCAGAGAGGCTTGTCTTAACCCTTAGGGAGACAAGATGAATTTCCTTGAAGAAGATGCTTCTGCAATACTGGATATTGAATTGGTTGTTATTGAAAACAACTTCATTTCTGGCCATCCAAATTGTCCAACTCATTAACACAATAGCTGTCATGAAGAAGCGGCTTTGCAACTGGGCCTTAAGAGCTGAAACGTTTTGAAAGGTGTCCCCCCCTGCTGAGGAAGGTCAAGGTTCAGAAGTCCCCAGCATTGTCGTGCAAAGGGGCAATGCCAGAACAAATGTTGGACAGTCTCTTCATGTGCTGAGGGACAGAACTCACAATTGTATGACTCCAGGCTCATTTGCTTTCTTCTAAGAATGTTCCTTGTGCTTAATCTGTCATTTAGTAGCAACCAGAAGAAAACTTTGTGCTTTGGCTGGCATGGAGATCTTCAAAGCCACTTGAAAGCTGGGTCAATGTTCTGATGGCCTGACAATAATTTATAAGCTGCTTTTGGTTTGAAAAGGGGGATCCAGCAGCATAACTCCAAACATCTCTGGAATTATCATCAAGAGTTATCCAATTCATTTTTTGCTGAATATCTTGCCCCCGATCAAAAAGCTGTTTGTGAAAGGGGCAGGTGAAAGAGATTTGTGAAATCTTCCATAGCAAAGGCCTTCTTTACTGTGATAAATTTCTGTTTTGCAAAAGAGTAAGCTTGTGGAAATGCATCCTTTAAGGTCTGATAGTTCCAGTTGTCATGCCGAAAAAAAAAGCGAGGTTATGCCATTCCTTGCTTGAACCGTTGCCATTTCTTTATACTTGGATAGTAATTTCAAGACATCTCTCCACCAAAAGGAGCCCTTCTTCACAATGCCGGGTAGTCTACCGTTGGAGTAATGCTTTTCCCAGATAAGGTTCACCCATGGAATATCTTTTTTATTGAAGAACTTGTCCAGATTTTTCATTAGTAAAGCTTGATTCTGCAGTTCCAAATTGATGACTCCCAGTCCACCTTCTTCTTTTGCTTTACAGACCATTTCCCAGGCCGCCTTTGGTTTACTTCCCCCATTGACATTGGATCCCCTCCATAAGCAATTTTTCCTGTACTTGTCAATCTGTTTTATGACTGCTTTGGGAATTTCCAAGGCGCATATAAAATGTTGGCAAAGAAGAGAGAACAGCATTAGTTATTTGAAGTCTACCAGCTTGATTTAGCATCGAGGAAATACCTAGCCTTGTTTCACACTTAGTAACCAGAGGTAAGAAATCCACAATCTTTGGTTTGGTTGTGCCCATTGGCAGACCAAGATAGGTAAATGGCATGGTTCCTTTTGAGCAACCGAAGGTTCTTGCCAAGAGCTCTAATCTTTCTTCTGAAACATTGATAGGTAGCATCATTGATTTGCTATAGTTAACCTTCAGGCCAGTTGACTGAGAGAAGTTTTGCAAAAGTGTTTTCAGGAAGAAGAGCTGGTTGGGGTCCCCTTCCATAATAATTAGCGTGTCGTCCGCATATTGAACCACTGGGAAATCTTTGTCACTGTGTAGAGGGATAGGCAGCTGCAGCATACCCAGATCCTTTGCCTTGTTGATCAGAACTTGCAAGAAGTCGGCAGCCAAGACAAACAGGAGGGGTGAAAGTGGGTCTCCCTGCCTTACTCCTCTTTTACAATGAAATCTCTTCCCTGGCACCCCATTGAGTAGAACTGAAGATGTGCCTGAACCAAGTATTGCTTCCATCCATGATAACCATTTTTGGCCAAAACCTTGTGCTGTCAGAATACCCAAAATAGCCTGATGCTCCATTTTGTCAAATGCCTTCTCAAAGTCCAGCTTTAGGATGATTATTTCTTTTTTTGACTGGTGGCAGAGGTGAATATATTCAAAAGCCCAGGCTAAGCAGTCTTGAATAGTCCTTGTTTTGATGAATCCATACTGATTCTTGTGCACTATAGGGATAACTGAACCTTGTAGCCTATTTGCAAGCAGTTTTGTAAGCAGTTTCACTAAGGAGTTTAGAAGAGAGATGGGCCTGAAGTCATTAACCTGTCCTGGATTGCTAATCTTGGGCACAAGAGTGATATAAGAAGCATTGATACTCTGAAGGCAGCAGCTGTTATCAAAAAAATCATTGCAAAGGTTATAAAAATCATTTTTGATCACTAGCCAAGAAGCTTTGAGGAACTCATTATTGAATCCATCTGGTCCCGGAGATTTGTAGTTGGGTAGTGCTCTGATGATGTTATCTATTTCTTCGTGAGTAAAGGGTAACTCAAGTCCATCCAGGTTTGAGTTTCTTTGGATTACAGAGTCTGGGGTGACTGTGAACCCCTCAAATTCTGATGTACTCAATCTTTCCTTAAATTCAAGCCAGAGGATATCCTCCTTGTCTTTGTGGCTGGTGACAGTAGTACCAGTTCTTGAAGTTAGCTCACTAATTAGATTCCCTCTATTCCTGAGAGTTGCATTTGCATGGAAAAAATGAGTTCCTGCATCTCCCAGTTGTACCCATTTAACATTACCTCTCTGTCGCCAATATATTCTCTGCTTCTCTAACAGCTGTAGCAAGTGGGTTTGAAGGATACTGTGGAAGTTCCATTCATGAATGCTCAGGTCTCTGAAATCTGCCAGAATTTCAAGAAAGAGAATTATGGTCCTGACATTAGAGATAATAGTTTTCAGGCTTTGCAGTGAAGCTTGCCACTCTCTTAAAGTTTTCCTTAGTCTTTTCAGCTTAGCTGTTATGAGTTTGGCTCTATCATTGATATTGCAATTAGAGTTCCAGCTCTGGCCTAATAGGTTTTGATAATCCTGATGCTTTAGCCAGAAGTTTTCGAATCTGAAAACCTTACATCTAGGAATATGAGTGGAAATGTTAACCACGCAGGGGCAATGGTCGAGAAGGTGTCATATCCAAAGTCACATTCTTCAAGTCTCGGGATAAGAATTAGTCCAACTATTGGATGTGAACACCCAATCTAACTTTTCTAGCAAGGGTGTAAACTGCATGTTGGACCAAGTGTACTTTCTGCCTCTGAGAACAATCTCATTTAGACCCAATTGACTTATGGCAGCATTAAACCTGAACATTTCAATAAGATCCCCACTAGGTCTGTTTCGATCCTCAACTTTTCTTATGAGGTTGAAATCTCCTAGAATAATCCAGTCAGACTCAAGATCTATTTGGAAGTTCTGTAGCCAGTCTAAAAAAGCATTCTTGCCTGCAGGTGTACAAGGGGCATATACACAAGTTAGGACCCATTTATTAGAATTATGTCTTGCACAGAAATCCACCGTTACAGCAAAGTTACTGATCGATGTTCTAGTTGCAGAAAAAAAGGGATCCCTTCCAAGCTATCAAAATGCCACCCGAGGCCCCAACAGAGGGCAGGTATTCAAAACAGATCAAACGAAGGAGGGCACAACTTTCGCGGAACATGGAATCAAAAGCGTCCTTTTTTTGTTTCCTGTAGGCAAACAATGTCACACTGAGCTTCTGAAATTTTGTTTTTCACTGGGTCCCATTTCCATGAGGAATTGAGCCCTCGCACATTCCAAGTCATAATTTTCCAACTTCTAGAGTGTACTTGATTCATTTAAACAGATTTAATATCATATCCAGAAAAGACACATGCATAACATCTGCCATTAACCAAAACAAAGAGGTCCATCTGCCAGAGACCTTAGCTAAATAGCGTTCCCGAGAGCAAAAGCAACATGATCCAACATCCATCAGTATTTTAGCTAACATGACTGATTCAGAATACAATGACTTAAAATTTAACATGAAGCTAAGCAGAAGAGACAGGTCCCTTGCTAACATCAGTCTTGTCTGCATCATCATCCTTATTTTCGCTCCCGTTGCCTTTGCCCCTCTTCTTTCCTATTGGCTCTTTCAGTCCATTGCCTTTTGTCAGGTTCTCGTCCATCAGAGCTTCAGACTCAAGGCTGCAAAACTGAACACCCAAACTTTTTATCACTCTGGTGGACAAAATCGGTGGGGTACAGGTAGTACATTTTTTATTAGAATAGTCTGAATTTTTGAAACCATTGTTTCCTTGTTTAACTCTTTCACTTCTGCGTACCTGGCTTTCTACCACAGGAGTGATTCTTTTGGGTGTTTTCCTCTTCTTGGTGCCCTCTTTTCCAGCAGAGAGCTCCTGCAGCTTAGCTTCCTTTTCCATCTCCTTTCCTTCCTTTGGGTTAGTGTCCTCTGAAAGGGTGAGGGATGATGCTTTAGGATTGGATTCAGAGAGGCAGAATTTTGGTAATGAGATAGAAACATTACCGGAATTGCTTTCCAACAGTAAAGTGGCTCCAGAGGTGAGGAAGCCTTTTGCCCAGTCAAAGTTTTCTGGAGAGTGCAGCATAGAGTTAAAGAAAGGTGCCCAATCAGCTGAAATTTGGACAAAATTTTGCTCATTATTACCTTGACAACTGAGCTTTTCCCAGGGCAAAGTAGGCTCAGTCCGTTTCCTTTTGGCAATCAAATTCCCATGAACAAGATCCCACTGAGAACTAGGAATGAGGGCCATCCCTACCTGAAGCTGATTGTTGGGGTCATGGTCCTGGTCTGGCATCTGCAGTCCTTCTTGTATGATGTCCTGGAGCTCTGGCTGATTGTTGAGGTTCAAATCCTGCTCTACGGTATTTGCTGCCCCTCATCAAGAATAGCCACTAACTCTGCGCAGTTCAAGGAACTGCTTTTAGATTTAGGTTGAAATTCTCATTCTGGTCCAACAGCTCTTTAGGGTCCTCAATCATGTTTTCCATCACCTGATCCTGAGGCAGTTCCTCCCCAATGACATCATCAATGGGGGGGGGATAGGGAAGGCATTGTCCAAGACAAAGATTACCATTATTCAAAAGGGCTTGCACTTGCACTACATTCTGTTCGAGCATTGGATTACTTCTTGGCTGGCTGGCGTGGAATATTTTCCTCAACCACTTCAATCAAGTTATTCTCTTCTAAGAAATCTAGATTAGGGGGAGGAATGACTGGATTGATGATAACCTCCAAGGGGTCAACAGGCAGGTTTAGGTCAATTTCCATCTGTTCCCCTTGTTGTGGCAGTCCATTGAGGTCCTGAATCTGTTGGGCTGGTTGGTGGGCCGGAGCCTCTGGCCATGCAGGCCAAGGTCCCAAGGATTGAGGCCTTGCTGAATGTTTAGGCCCAGATGCTGATCATTTGCCCCATCCTATTGCTGCCCCTCCTGATTCTCAGCCTGCTCCTGTTGATTCAGTCCTTGTTGCATAACCGGCTGGCCAAGACCAAAGAAATCAAAGGGAACAAGATCCTCCAGTTCTAGCTCATCCGGTACCTCATCTTCCTCTGGTGGTTCATCCCCAAGTTGAACCTGCTGCATCACTTCACATTGAATAGTCCATGACTCACCATTGATGTCATGAGAGTCAGAGTAGGCAATGAACTGCGGTACACCCTAAGCACTTGTTACCCTAACTCTAGCCATGATTCTACCTGGGAAAGCATTACTTTCTTCCCAGAGGAGGAGCCTCCCAAACTTACTGACAGCATTCTGAATGTGTCGTTCTGATTTGTAATCCTCCGGAAAGCCTAACATCATTACCCAACAATCATCATTGAACTAAGCCCTCCTCCAATTTCTGACCTCGTTATGCTTGACAAAAGAAATATGCATGTTTCCACAAACCATTGGACTATTCCTGACCATGTTATCTCTTTCATATGCATGATTGAAACGAACATACGCCTTGTCCTAGGTGACAGGGCGAGATGAGCCCTGGGTTGATGCGCTTCTCTATCAAGAACTCTCTGATGGTGTTTCTAACTGCACCGAAGTTGAGCTCGTTACCAGGGAGTGGGTCGAAGACCGTGATCGCCAGGTCTTCATTAGTCGGTGGAGGTCTCGCTGGCGCCACCGCACGGCACATGAACTCTCTGTTCGGGATATCCACCCGGTGAAAGCTTGCCAATGACGACCTTGGGTCGGCCCGTTGATACGCCATTCTTCTTTGGTGGCGGTTCGAGCACCGCTTCGGCGGGGAGCAACGAAGGCGTGTGTTGGGGTTTGTGTTGGGGTTTTCTTGAGAGCACAAGTTCAGGGCAGTGGAATGGGAAGAGGCAAGAGGAGGAGGGAGAGGTTCAAGCGGTGTATTTGCACCCTTCCGCATAGTGTTGGGCTCTGGTTCACTCGTGTCATTAAACACAGGCACATTTCCCCTGACGGCCCAAGCAGGGGCAAGCGACATCGCTCGCGCTAATTCCGCAAAAGAGGAGAAGACCGGTGGGCTTGACGAAGACGGCCCAGCAGCCGCCTAGTTGAACCAATCAAAGGGCGGGCGCCTAGCAGCCAAAGATTTACTGCCGTCGGGCCCCTGTTTTATTTTTTTGACCGAATTCAAATTACGGCAATTTACCGCAACGTGTCCCCAGCGGAAGCAGACTCGGCACTTGATTGGGCGTCTGCAGGTTCGTCTGCTATGGTCATGCATGAGGCACCTCGGACGGAAGGGTGTCAGGGCCCTGTCCCCAAAGACGGTGTCCCCAAGAGGATCTGAACAGGATTGCATGGTCGGGATGCCATGGACATGGTCAGAAGCTTTCCGATGACCGATCGGAGGTTGAGGACGATGATTATCAGCGGGCTTTGAAGGTTGAGAACGAAGCGAAATCGCATTCGCCCCAATAGCGTGCAGAGGTTGAAGACGATGATTATCTGTGGGCTTTGAAGGTTGAGAACGAAGCGGAATCGCATTCGCCCCAGTAGCGTGCAGGGGAATCGCATTAGCGCCTGAGAGAGAATACCGCCGGGGCAAGACAGCTGCGGCCCAGGGATAGCACGGACCACCTCAGCAAACGAAGCAGAAGGACGGATGAAACCATGAACATGAGGTCGCGGTGCCTGAGAAGATCGCTTGTGCGCAGGATGCCAAGAGCGAGCTTCCTCAACAAGGAAACTGGAGTACTCACGTCGCCAGTTGGGACCACCATTGCCCCGAAGGTGCAGACTGAAGAAAAAAAGCTCGCAAGAAAACGATCGCAAGTTGGAGATGGAGAATCCAACTTGTTTGGAAGAAACGAAGAACTTGAACGTTCTGTTAGCAAGCAAGGAAACATGGAAATGGTGAGCAGATCCACCAAGGGTGGCTTGCAGGATCAGGCTAACCGAACAGGGGTCAAGACGGAACTTGCATCGGCCAAAGGCAATCACCAGAGCAAAAGTAGGATTTGGGCAAGAAACCGGGAGGTTGAACCGTCGTTCAATGTCATCCTGGAATCTTAGCCCCGGAGCAAAGGAGAGTCCCGGCAAATCCATGTCCAAAGAGGCAGAACACCCACGGAAGCAGGATCAAAAGGCAGGGAGCTGGGCAGCAGAGGAACTTACGAGGGAGGACCGACGAAACCACGAAGCTGTCCAGGTAGCCGCCATTCGTCGATCATGTAGCATGCAGGTGCTTGACGACAGCGTCGAACATGGCCATCAGGTCGACAAGAGAGAGCAGGAGGGGTGGCTGCGGCCGCGCCCCCTCACCGTCATCAGCTCGCAGTTCCTCCTCAAGAAACGCTCCTGGAGTGGGTGCTTGTCACCGTCGGCGGTTGCCAGGACGCTCGGTGAACGGCGGCGCACTCCGCCAGCCAGATCCCCAACTCAACGGCGACGAGCGGAGCTAGCTGGAAGACAGCAGGCTAGCAGGGGATTGGCTGGGGTCGTGTGGCCTCGACCTCGGGGAGGTGAGCGTCCATGGCGGATTTGGCTGGGGTCGTGTGGCCTCGACCTCGTGGGGAGGCGAGGATCCTAGCGTGCCGTCGATTTGAGAGGACGACGCCCTACATCGCAGCTTTCCGCGTCGACTCGGCCTGGGAGCACGAGCCCTCTGTGTCGTCTCGCGAGACGAGGAGGAGGCCGTCTCCAAGCCAAAGGAGGGGGATTTTCGCAAAATTACCCACGAAGAGATGGGAAATCAACGACCGTTGTACGTGCCCCAATGCGGAAACCCCTACGGTTACCTTCAGTTTGATAAATGATCAGTGGTGCTGATCTACGACCAAAGCCGGCCATGCATGGTCATCAATTCAACTAGGATGACACGCGCGCTCCGCCGCGCGCCTGGTTGTTTCGCTGGGCCTGGTGTTGGAATGGGCCTGTCAAGGTTTTTTTTTTGGGTCATTGAATGGACATGATGCTCTGTTTCTGTACGTATAAATTGCAATACGGTAATGTATGTATTGGTAGCCGATAAAGATGTGGCTGTGGTTTTTTTGGAAGGTTGCATATTATTTTAATCATGTCCTTTTGGGTTGTGGTCACGATTTTTCTGTACTATTTTCGTTGCTCTGTAACCTTAGTCGTGTATATATGAACGGTAATGAACTTGGGACTTGTCTTTTCACTGTTTGCCGGTGGAAGACCTTGGTGGTTCCGCCTCTTAGATGAGCTGTGGAGTTTAGCTCTCATGGTTTGTGGCAAGCGCCGTGCTGAGTTCATGCTGCCATAGAACAGGACATGAAGAAGGCATATGACCTCAGGTGGTGACATAGAAATAGACAGTGCTGCCATAGAACCGGAGGGAACATTGAAGGAAGGCGCTTACCAAGAGATAGCGAAGAACCGGGAAGCACGGAGAGTGGCAGCACCGTCGGAGAAGAGAGCGGCGGCAGCCGTGCTCCCGCGGCGGCGGCTGGGAAGCAGGAAAGCAAGACTCCAGGTGGAACGGATAGGTACGGAAGGGAAATCGACCTTTTTTTTTGGTGAGGTCGCTTTCTTTTTTTGTCTTTATCACCTGAGCACCGACAGCAGGGTAAGGGGAAGTCTGCCCAGGGGACGACGCACGACGGCCACAGAAAAAATGGGTCCCACACTGGGGAGCCCCCACATTGAAGGAGCGCAAAAAATATCACCTGGGCATATGAGTGATGCGCTAGGAACGCAGGAAAACTTTCCCCGATTAGGATGTACATATTCATCATCCTTCACCATACTTCATGAAATTATTACTACTATAGAGGGTGTTGCAGTTTGCACAACCTAAATTATGTTCTAGATTCCCAGATGGAATAGCGCAATTTTTGAAATGGATGATCGATGATTCCGCGCCGTCAATGGTGAGGCCATAGTCACGCAAATAAGAAGGTACTTGAACAGGGATATATGACCTCCTGACAACTTATATTAATATTGTTTACACTTACTGTAGATTTAGTGATTTTTTTTGTATTGGCGTAGCTAGTAAATTACAGGCAATTTAATGCGTGTCTGGTGGATTATTGTGGGGTGAGTAATATACTCCCTCTATGTTCAAAAACAAAGTTGTTTTCGATAGTGAATACGGTCTCTAAAACATAAATTCTATTTTTTATTTCTATAAAAATAATTTTTCTCTCGAATATCTAAAAGATTTATGTATCTTTTATATTAAGATCGAGAAATAGTGCAAGTTATAACAACGCGCACGCTAGGGGATTATTTTAGTTTGATGGATAGTCGACGTAAATATTTTTTTTTTGTTTCAATACTATATATGATCATCAAAAGTTCAAAACGTGTACAGATTGTGTTTTATCATGCTCGTCACCGGCCGAATCATCGGAATTCTGGCTCCAGTCGATGGCAGCTGCCAGCCACAATCCACAGTGCATGCGTCGAGGCCAGAACAACCACAGGCAGAAGCAGAGTGGTTAGTACTCCCTCCGTCTCAAATTATAGTTCATTTGACTTTTTTTGATCTCAAATTTGACCGCTTATCTTATTTAAAAAATTTGTGCAATTGTAGTTAAATTTAAGTCATTCTTGAAGAACCTTTATTTGTAAATCAAAACGCAACAAAAATATGAAATTTTGCATAGTTTTTTGAATAAGGCGAGTGGTTAAACTTGAGGTTGAAAAAGTCAAATGAACTATAATTTTGGACGAAGGGAGTATTAGCTTAGCTACAAATAATATCCACCTCGGTTGCTGGCTATGAACGAAACGGGCCCAAAGACAAACATGGCAACATGGAAAGTACAATAATAACAATAATAAGCACTTCCTCTGTTTCAAATTATAAAATATTTAATTTTTTAAATTCATAGCTTTTACTACCTAGATGTACATTATATTACGATACACAGTAAAATTTATGTGCCTAAAAATACTGAAGCGCCTTATTATTTGGAACGGATGGAGTAGTAAATATTCTTTTACCCTCCTTAATTAATAATAATGCAAGGGTATACACGTTATTCTGGCTCTCTGAAAACTTTAACTTCTAGAACCCGTGTTAGTTAAACTTTAAGTTTGACCAATTATATAGAAAAGAGCTTGATTTAGTTTTTAAAAGGCGGAATATCTAAATTCGTCCTCAAACTATAGCTGAAAGCTCAGTTTGGTCCCTGAACTATGAAAACGGTCGTTTTAGCCCTCAAACTTTCACAACCGGTTCAATTTCATTCCTAAACTATAAAAACGACCGTTCCCATCCTCAAACTTTCGTAGGCGGCTCAATTTAGTCCCCGATCGGGGCGTAGAGCGCCATGCTGGCTCACCTCGTCATCGTCAAGTCAGTTGAACTTAATATCTAAAAGCCCGCAACTCGGTTTATTATTATTATTATAACTGGTTGCAACTAATTATAACTCTTCAATACAACATCTAATGAAGATGATTTTTAAAAAAAATTGTAGATCTTGATATGATCTAGAACTTTCTAGTTTTATTTTTTTATTTGAGGACGAATCTTATTGAGATCTATATTTTTTATAAAAAATAATTTTTATCGGATATTGTATTGAAGAGTTACAACTAGTTGCAACTTATTGGAATAATAAATTAGTTGCAGGCTTTCAGAAACTGATTCTAACTAACTAGGTGGTGATGAGGTGAGCCAGCGTGGCGTTCCACGTCCGACCATTGATGAAATTAAGCCAGTTGCGAAAGTTTGAGGATGAGAATCGTTTTTATAGTATAGGGACGAAACTGAGCTGGCTATAACAGTTTGAGGACTAGAACGGCCGTTTTCATACTTCAGGGACCAAACTAAGCTTTCGGCAATAGTTTGGGGATGAATTTGGCTATTCCGCCTTTTAAAAAAAACATGTTTACTCTCGTAGACTTTTCGGTAATTCATTGACTGTGCATAGGGATTATCCTCGAAAAGCTGCCTGCATGGGCTTTGGTGTTGAAGGCATTGCATCAATCGGTGCAAGTGACTATGACGTTTTTTCTTTCAGACACATGAGTGACGATCAAGTTCTAGAATTGATGGCTATTAGGGTGTTAGGCTTTCTTTTTTGTTTAAAATTTATGCTTAGGCAGGAGTCAAAAGTGAGTTCATTCTTATTATATCTTCTCGATCGTTTATATGGAATTGGCTTGCAGCTAACGGTTACTATGGAGGAATCATTGTTGGAACAGGAAAATTGTGAGAAGCACAATTTTTGCTTATTATTATCTCATGACCATTAGGACTAGAATTACGAACCTAAAGCTTCATCTGAGTTTCAAAATTTCATGCCAAAAAAGAGTCACTAGGCAAGGCAGCACATTTCATTCTCCCTAGAAAGAAGAATTCGAGAAGGCGATTGTAATCGCAGAGAAATTGTGAATGCGGTCTCTGGGTTGTCGCGTCGTCATCTCATGACTAGCTGCTGCTCCGCATTTCGTCGAGCACCTGCTCTGTCGAAGTCTCCGGCGCGGCGGGCGACCCTGCGTTCCTTCGCGGCCGCCAACGTGGCCGAATGGAACGCGGCCATCCGGCACCGCCTCGACTCCGGGCTCCCCGCGGAGGCCGTCTCCGCCTTCGCCACCATGCTCCGCGCCGGCGCCCGCCCGGACGCGTTCACGCTCCTGCTCCTCAACCGCGCCGCGGCGCTGCTCCCGGGCCGCGGCCTCGCCGCCGTCGGCGCCGCCCACTCGGTGGGCCTCCGGGCCGGCCTCGCCGGCGACGCCTACTTCTGCAACACGCTGCTGCAGGCCTACGCGCGGCGCGGGGCCGTGGCGCGCGCGCGGCAGCTGTTCGACGAAATGCGGTCGCGGGACGTGGTCTCCTGGACGTCGCTGGTGTCCGCGTACGCCGGCGCCCGGGACACGCAGGCCGTGTCCCGTCTGGTCTCCGCGATGAGGGCCGACGGGTGCGAGCCGAGCGCGGCGACGCTCGCCGTGCTGCTCCGCGCGTGCATGGTCGCGAGGGATGCTGCTGCCGGGGCGCAGCTCCACTGCTACGCCGTGAAGAGCGGATGGAGTGGCGATGTGGTGGTTCTCAACTCGATTCTGACGCACTTGAGCAGGATCACTGGTGTGGACGTCGCTGTGAGGCTGTTCGAGCAGTCGCCGAGAAGCGATGCGGTTTCTTGGAACATTATAATCTCGGAGTATTCTTCAGAGGGGAGAGTTTCTAAGGTTGTCGAGATGTATGAAAGGATGAGAAGAGAGGTGTGTCCAAGCTGTGAGACCTTAACTTCCGTTGTTGCTGCGTTCGCCAAGTGCAGACACCTTGTGCAGGGTCAGAAGTTGCATTCTTTTTGCTCTTAAGAGTGGGCTCACTGACACAATCCTGGTAGCATCCTTTGTGGACTTCTATGCGAAATGTGGTGAATTACCATCGTCAGTTCAGTTATTTGAAGAATTCAGGAGAAAAAGCAACTGCATATGGTCAGCCATGCTCGTAGCCTTTATCCATCATAGGCAGTTCTTAGATGCAGTACATCTTTTGGAAGAATGATGGATTCTTCACTTCTTCCCAGTGCTGACGTGCTTCGAGCAATGGTCATCTGTTATACAGAATTGGGTGATTTACGGCTTGGTAAAGTAGTTCATGGATACATCATAAGAAATGACTGTGCTGCAGAATCTCAGAGTTGTGCCTTGGAGACCTCCATTATTAAGCTGTATGCTAGATGTGGGAACATTCATTTGGCAGAAAGGTGCTTTAGCAGCATCCCTCACAAAGATATTGTCTCATGGAGTTCAATGATTGAAACATACACGATCCATGGAGATGGTAAGAAAGCACTGACATTGTTTCGACAGATGCTGGAAGAAGTAGCAAGGCCAAATGGAGTGACCTTCCTGAGTTTGCTGTCAGCATGTGGTCACTCAGGTCTTGTTAGTGAAGCTCGTGAGTTGTTTGATTGCATGACAAGAAAATTCGGTATCACACCTGAGTTAGGACACTATACTTGCATGGTGGACGTTCTTGGCCGCTCTGGTAATCTGGAGGAAGCTGTACAAGTGATCAGTGACATGACAGTTAAGCCTGATGGCAGGATATGGGGTGCGCTCCTTGCATCCTGCAAAACGCACTCAAACTCAAAGCTTGCGAATTTAGCTGCTCAGAAACTTATGGAGCTGGAACCAAATAATGTTGGCTACCATGTGGTCTTCAGTAATGTCCAAGCAGGCAGTAGCAGATGGGATGAAGTGGAAGACATTAGAAGCTCCATGGTAGACAAGGACATGCAGAAGTCTCCTGCTTTGAGTTGTGTTGCCGATATTAGTGGTGTTTGATATGTAGCGTCGTTCAGTGCTGCAGCAGTCACCACACCACTCACCAGGCTGCAGCAGAGTAGCAGTGGGATGACTACTGAAGTTCCCTCTACAAACAGGATTAGAACTGCATATATGATCAAGACACTAAGGTGGCCTTAAATTTTGTTATACAAGAAATGGGCAGGACAGATTGGTAAAAGTTTCTGTAAGTCCTTTTAAATTTTCTATAAGTTCAGTAGAATTTCTAAACTGATCTGATTACCTTCTCTGATGGATTGTCTCAGCATGATACAAGTAGAAACCTTAACTGTGTAAAAGGATGGTGTGTCTTGCTGCTAGATGCATGCAACAATACTGCCTTTCAGGGATAATTAACTCTATCTTTGCTGGGTATCTGTATTATTAGGAACTATCATTTTCCATACATGAAAATGCAGCTAGAGTATTTACTCCTACTTAGCGATGAGCATTGCACAATCCGGCCTTGTGCTTTACGTTAACCCATCATGGTATCTTTCATGAGGCAGACCGAAGGGACAAGAATTAGCCCCTCATGGTCTCTTTCATGGAATTAATTCAGTAGTTCAGTAGTATGTTGTTCTTCTGTACTTTGCTTCTATATATACCCTGCTTACTTATGTTGTTGGTACTGCAGGGCTAAGACAAGATTTGACTTTGCAATACGAACACCCCTGTCGATGCGAGGAGTGTGATGAAGAAGAAATGACTGCGGCCTGGGAGGTACAGCTTAGATTTATTATTTATTATACCTTTGTTGCTTATGATCTTGAGTTTTACAAAGTATTGTAGAAGAAGGTGTGATGGGAGAGTTTACAGAATATATTATATCAGATTGCTTCCAAATTGAAACAGTTCAAGTTGTAGAAGGCCACAGTATGTTTAGACTTGTAGAATGCTTACAACTTTTTGCAAAGTAACTGTAATTCTTTATGTAGGACAGCCACATGGCCCCGGGCTTTATTGTTGATGATTTAATTGTAGGCATATAAAAAAGATCAACTGACTAGCTTCTTGCTCCCCGCCTGGAACGTCGCCGGCCCTGCCACCGTTGCTGGGTGAAAGATGGTCACGGCCCTGGCGCCGCTGGCAGCCGGGTGTGGGTGCCGGCGACGGCACGGGACGGTCTCATGTGCGCTGGCCTCACCGGTGACGGCCAGGTTCCGGGGAAGCCACCGACCGAGCACGTCGGCGTCAGGGGATAAGCGCCGCACCAAGTCACCTCCCGAGCACGTCGGCGTCAGGGGATAAGCGCCGCATCAAGTCACCTCCCCGTCTCTTGCGGTTGCAATCTCCTCACAGCCGGCGCTACAGCTGCCGAGGCAAGCACGACGGCATCGTCAGACGCACAATCAACAAAGGCGATGTGAATGTCATGCAGCATTCTATTCTGTTTGCCTGCCCACCTGATGATGGCCGCTGTATATATTTATATTTATGCTATATGTACATACCTCGCTTGTCACTACTGTAAGTTATTATTAGCTAGCACAAAAATGTGAAATCTGTCTGTTTCTCAGCTTAAAGAAAGCAGGCGTACCACTTGGTACAATAATACTCATGTGCTGCTCCCCCACTCTCCGTTTCTTCTCTTGCAACAAAATCCTTTTACTCTCAAGAGTAGAGTACTCCCTTTGTCTCTATTTATGGGTTGTTGTAGTTGTGCCTCTAGCAACGCAAAGCATCTTCCATGTTCCTAGATGTCATATATGTTCGAGTTCAAAGAATCATATATGTATGTGGTAGAAGGTCAAAACTACACAACTAAACGGGTACAGAGGGAGTATGTGTTTTGAAACGCAGGATTTGTTACATGAAACACTTCAATTTCTGTGGGAATCCCGATTGAATTCCAAACGGGGCTATATATAGTGGTCAGCCAACACACACAGAGATGAGCATAAATGCATAATCGGAACACCTCAGCCACGCACGACCGTCCGTCTAGGACCAGCAGACAGTTGAAATACAGGTGTGCCATTTGGCAGGTAACTTGAGCGGCCTACAACTCAGAGAGAAGCACATGTACAAAATAATCCACACAAACATTTCATCAAATCAAAACGGACAAAATAGATACAAATATATACTTTGCCTTGCGCAGCCAAACAAAACATAGAAGAGAAATCACACAGTGGTCCAAGTGCATGCTAATCCCCCTGCTATCCACTGTTGGATGCATATTTCTAATACCATCAACATAACCGGAGCAAGTGTCAGCAAACTGTTATTTATTTATACTAGAGAAGAAGACCACGAGACGGTTATATCAGTCAGATCAGAACGAGATAGTGAAGCTCACTCACGAGTCAGCCTGCCTCTTACAAACTGAGGAATTAATGAAATGCATAATAAGCAAATTGAGGAATTCATGAAATGCATAATAAGCAAGCAACAAGGAGGGTGAGCGATTCGATTCACAGCACCCATCTGACTGAATCGTTGCGGCATATGTAACCCACCGACCTGTGCTCCACAATGTCGATCGACCCCGGCGGCCTGTCACCGCCGCCGCCGGTGAGCAGCTCGACGCCAGAGAGCACGGCAACCTTAATCCCTGGCCCAGAGTACTCGTCGAATTCTGCGTCTGCGTCGGGCATAACCGTGCAGGTCCTGGCAACGCAGAACCTGCCACCGCCGAGGTCGACGAGCTGGGGGCTCGTCGTCCTCCAGTTGCTGGGTACCTTGCAGGCGTCTCGCCAGAAGTGCTGCAGCGCCGGCGCCGTCTCTGTCTCTGTCTCTGTCTTTGTCTTTGTCTCGAGCCCCGACGCCGCACACAGGTTCTGGCCGTCGTCGTTGGCGAAGCCGAGCCAGAGGTCGCCAAGGCCCGGGACCAGGACGCGCTCGGCTCCGCCATGGAACGGCAGCATCCAGCCACCGGCGCGCGTCCACTCGCGCGTCACCGTGTCGAAGCAGTAGGTGCCGTCGGTGGACGGGCCGGGGCCGCCGTAGCCTGGCATCGACTGGCCCGACACGCAGATGGCTCGGCCGCCGCCGACCACCGCGTGGGAGCAGATGTGGGTGCACGGGCCCAGCGGCGGCGCCGGTAGAGGTTCCCAGCACCAGGCCTTCCGGCCGAGGTCGCCGACGCGGAGGACGCCGAAGCAGCAGGTGTCCCAATCCGTACTGGCGGCGGAGTGCATGACGTAGAGGTCCTGCAGCTCGGGGTTGGTGGGGGAGCCGGGGCGGGCGAGGGAGATGGTGATGGGGTGGCACCCCAGCTGACCGGCGAGGACGGGCATGGCGTTGACGCAGTTGGCGTCGGCGTCGTAGAGGATGGAGTGGCCCAGCTTGTTGCTCAAGAGAATCCGACCCTCGCTGTCGCGGGGGCTGAGCAGCGCGAAGAACCGCACGTCGGCGTCGACCGGAACAGCCCTGGAGGACGCCTGGAACGTCATGGTCGGCGCGGGAAGTTGCCTCAGCCTCTGTATCGACGGTGGCCAGCTGCTGGCTGCTGTTCCTCCTCCATCGATATCCTCCTTGTTCGCCGCCGCCGCCGCTTCTGCTTTCACCTTCGCCTTCTCGGCGTCGGCCGTGGATGGGTAGAAGAGGTGGTCGGCGACGTCGAGGCGGTGCAGCGAGTAGATGCTGCTGATGCTGCTGCTGCGGCCGAACCACTTCTGTGACACGAGGTTCACAAACCGCCGCATCATCCTCTGACCTCTCCGCCCTATATATATCGATCGAGGAGGAAAAAAAAATATGAACTTTGGGGGAGAGATAAAGAGTCAGAAATTGAACGGACTGAACAAATAGAAATCGAGCCTACGACCTGATGCGGGGGAGATATACGGCTTAAAGTTAAAGATCGATCAGCTTACGGATCTTGAGAGACGCCGCCGCGGACCGTCAACAACGAGAGATTGGATGAAGCCGACGAGCGGTGGCGGCGCGGCGCAGCTAGGTTATCCGTTTGGTATACACCTTCATCGATGCGCCCTCCCCGCCCCTGCTGTGTTTCCTCTCTCGTGTTGATGTGCGCGGAATGGAATGGGGATCGTGGCGGCAAAACTCTGGCTCGGACGGGAGCAACCTCCCTAAAGCTGACGTGCGGGCCCCGTTGGGAAGCGAATGTGGTGACTGACTAGACATGCTGGTGGCGGCTGTGGTGCTGGCGCACTGCTGGGACTTGGCCCATTGGTGCCGAGGCGTGAGTGGGCTCGCTGGCGGGCTGAAAGCTGGAGCAGATTTACTATGATTTTTCATTTTATGATGTTTTCTATGATTTACTATAATTTTTTAAAGATTCAGCCAAAATAAATAAAAAATACTAGCAAAACCTTATACTAAAGCATACTTCGTCCATCCCAAATTATAAGACCTCAAATTATAAGACGTTTGACCCTTTTAACTCCAAGTTTGACCACTCGTCTTATTCAAAAAATTTATATAAAAATGGTCAAATTTAAGTTATTTTTGAAGAACTTTTATTAATAAAGCAAGCCATGACAAAAGAAATGATATTTTTACAAAATTCTTTTGAATAAGACGAGTGGTCAAACTTTATGTTAAAAAAAGTCAAACGTCTTATAAATTGGGATGGAGGAAGTACCATATTATATATTCACTATGTAGATCTATTCATGTGGAGGCCAACAAAATTAGATTGTCTATTTTATAATTTACTATGATTTACTATAATTTTTTAAAGATCCAGTCAAAATAAATAAATAAGAAAAAAGGCAAAACTTTCGAAAACCATCATCATTATAGCAAAACCGCCTTCAAAACTGCTCTAGGGTGGGTAAACGCATAGTTTGAAAAATTGAGGAAGGTGATTTGTCCGGTTTTGGAGTTTAGGGGAGGGGAGTGGACTTTCACGAAAAAGTGGGGGAGAAAACACATAGACTTCTTTCCAAAGCATACATGTAGCTTGGAAAACAGAGAACAAAGGAAGGAGAGAAACATATGGAGAACAAAGAGGTTTTCAATATCACGAAAAGGTAGAAGTTAAGATTTACAAATATATAGTCTCCTATACTTTATGGATGTCGATTTATGTTTTAATAGAATATATTAGTGTTTATATGTAGGTTTGAGAGATATTTTGTTCATCTTTTATAATAGATTTTTTCGATACAAATATAAAGGTAATACTTTATATTCTATTTCGTAACAACATACATGGATAGATTGGATATAAATTTAGGGTGTTATTTTGCACTAACTTTCATAATTACAAAGGCGGATAATGTATAAAATTAGTATAGTGTATTTTAAACTAATCTAGATACAAAGTTAGAGGATTATATTAAATTAGCTTTTGTAATAGCAAAAGGTGGGTAATTCAAATGAAACGTGAGGGTTTTATTTGGATTTATTTTTCATAATGGGAAATTGGGTAATTTAGATATAAATTTAGGGGGCTATTTTGATTTACTTTTATAATATAATAGATGTAGGGGTGAATTTATATATAAATTTAGGGGTTTACACTAAATTACTCTTGGTAATTGTAACACCCCGAATTTTTAAAACTTTTCTTTGAAAATCACCAAAAAATTTGAGCTTTTTAAAACTTTTTAAAAACTCTTTTGCTTTGATGTGTTCAGCAGAAGATAGGACTAGTGTGGCATAGCATATAACTCACCCTATGTTATTTTGAATTCAAATCCATTCAAATTCATAAGCACATGCATTCAAATGTGGGAAATAGAAATGGAAAAGGAATAGGAAAAAGGAAAAGGAGCTCGGGCTCCATCTCCCCCACTCGGCCCAAAAGAGCCACCACCGCCCTCCTTCCTCTTCTCCCCTTCCCCTCTCTCCTTCTTTCTGCGTGGGCCGGCCCAGGCAACGGCCGCCAGCCCCGCACAGCCTTGCTGCGCTCAGCTCTCTCCTTCCAGCGCCGATGACAGGCGGGCCCGCTGTCATCGCCGTCGCCTACCAGCGCCCAGCAGAGGAGCGACGCGAATACCGCGTCGACGAACGCCGCCTCGGGCTCGCCGTTGCCGCCCTACCCCGCCGCGTGAGTGGATAAGGATGACGACACCCCGAGCGCGCCGTGCCTCCCTCCCTCTTCCTCTCTTTCCCTCTTCTCTCTCCCCCGCGCCTCCTCGCTGACACACTGCCACCGCCGCTACCCGACGAGGCTCGGATGAGCACATCCATGGCTAGCGCTCGCGCGTCGCCGCACTATCTTGAACCGCCTTCGCGAATTTGAACTCGCGCGCGCGGAGTAGCTCCGGCGGAGAAATATCTCCCCCGAACCGCCATTGCCGGCCTATAAATAGGCCGGCCGGCGCTCCTCCATCCTCGCCCTCACCACTCCGAGCTCCGCGAGGGGCAGGAACTCACTCTCCCTCCCTCCATTCCTCTTCTTCTCCTCCTCTCGATCTAGAGCTCGCTTGCCCCGACTCGGGAGCAACCGGGCGCCATTGGAGCCGCCGCTGAAAATTGAAGCTTTACTTTGCGCCCCGGCCAATTGGGTTCGAGGTGAGCTCCCGAGCCTCCCCTCCACCTTTTCCTCCCTTCAATTCCACCTTTCCCTCTCGTGTTGCGCCACCGCGGTGTGCCGCCATCCGCCCGATCGCCATTGCCGCCGGACACCGGCCGCCGTGGCTTCGGCCGGGCAACTAGCACCTCCCACGTCCCTCCCTAGTCACCCTGCACGCACGCACGCAAAAATGCGGGCCGATTAGGCCACGCACACGCACGCGCAAACTGCGTGGCGCCGCCGCAGCACCTCCGGCGGGCCGCCACCACCAATGCGGGCGCCCTCCGTCGCCGACGAGCTCACCCCCGAGCTGCGACACGGTTTCCCGCACACCGTACACCACTCCTCTTCCCTTTCCGGGCGTCACGCCGCCGGCGACGAGCTCTCCCGCGAGCCGCCGCCTTCCCTCTCTCTGTTCGGCCACCCTTCCCTCTCCCTCGCTCATCGACACGCGGGGCCCGCAGGCCAACGGCGCCCGTGCGCCAGCGCCGCTCCAGCGCCGTTCCTCTCCCTCCCTCTTCTACCACTGACGCGTGGGACCCAAGGCCAACGGCGTCACTGTGCCGTGCCGTCCAACGCCGTCACCGCCGTTCCCTCCTCTCCCTCTCTGGCATGTGGGCCGCGGAGCCGACGCCGTCCAACGCCGTCACACCGCCCGGCCCCACCTGTCATACACACACACAACACACACACGCTTCCTGGGTACACTAAGGGAAAATGCTAGGTGCACCCGGCTGTTGTACACAGAGTGTTGTTTCTCTATTTTCTATTGCTAGAAAAATTCTAGGAAAATTTGTAAATAAACTACTTGACATGTAGAATTTAACCATGTGGTTTGCACACAAATCCATGCATTATAAATTACAACCAAAATTCCATTTAGCAATTAGGGTTTTGAAATAAATTGGAATAAACTTCGGAAATGTATAACTTTTGCATTTTTACTCCGATTTAGGTCAAACCACTTTCTAAATTCTTCTAAAATCATGCTCTACGCATTGCATCCAGTGCCACTACCTAGCTCTATACTTGCATGTATGTGGTTCTTTTATCCTTTAGCGGTAGTCTTACCCGATAGAAAATCCCCCGCCAGAGGAGGACGAGCATCAGGACACCGAGGACCCGGACTACGTCGCGGACATCGACGGTATTGACCACGCAGGCAAGTCCTAATTTCCACCCTTCTACCATCCCTCTACCCTATAACAACCTTACCATGATAAGGATTAAAGCAAGAACATGAGAATAAATATGATATGACAATATGATAATGTGATAAAGTGATAATGAGATAATATGATAAAGTGATTACATATGCTATGACTTGAAACGGGTAGGGGTAATCTAGGTGTAGATTACTTGACGGATATTACTGCGAAGGATATCCTGTCGGAGATACCTGTTTTAGTCACCCCTAAGGACCGGTTCATAGTCTCTTAATCATCCCTGTGTGATATTTCGTACAGCCACACGTCTATATGGGTAGGCTTGATCTCACACCCGTTAGGTTAAAGTATATTTCCACTTAGGGGGCCGGTGTAGGCAAACGGTAGAGCAGGAGACGGCGTAGGATGCTAAGTGATCTTCCATGGTCTGGTTGGGCGTGGACGCTAAGTGATCTTCCACGTAAAATTGTTGGGTGCACATTTGCTAGCTATATACATATATCTATATATTCTAAGTGTGGATGCTAAGTGATCTTCCACAAGGTGTGTGAGGGCATGGGTTGCGAGTGAGCTTCCATGTCCGGGTTAGGCATAGGAAGAAGAGTGGTCTTCCTCGCTTAACTTTCTCCCAACCTCTGAGCGCCGTAGTGGAAATGTACGGACCCCTAAGGAATGCATACTATCGGTACGAGATCTCGGTAGTTCCTTTCTAACCATTGGCCGTGGAAGGAATCGCAACTACCGTGTGGGGAAAAGTGTACACCCTCTGCTGCAGAGTTACCTGAATCTATTCGAATAGCCACGCCCTTGGAATGGGCAAATGCCGGGATGGGACGCTATGATTAGAATATTATATGATTAATGAGATAACGCATAACCTTGTGATTATGAAATGGACTAACCTGGGACTAGTGAGGAGGATAATACCCTACTAGGCCCAACCCTAATTTTTATCATCACTCTTTTCCACCAAGAAGTTGGGACTTGCCGAGTGCGTAAGTACTCACCCCTCTTTGCTATGCAGACTATGACCTCGGAGATGATCGCGACTATGAAGAGGAGGTGGACCCTGATGTCTAGGAGCTGCGTAAGGACCCCGACGTGCTAGATCGGATCGTAGGACTTAGGCTTCGACTACGCTCAAGATGCCTGTGGAGTAGTTGCTACGCTTCGCTAGAATAATTAGTCTCGCCTTAGAATTTACCCTGTAATAAAGCCGAACACCTTGCGGCCTTAGTTATTCCATATGTAACCCAAGGGCTATGCCCTAACGATGTAGAACCCTTTTATTCAATATCAATAAAGCTCGAACTTTTCTCTTAAATCTGTGTGCCATTTAAATTGTATAATAGACGTATTTGTGCGTGATCCCGGCGCAAATATAGGTATATCTGGACTCTCAAAAAATGAGGGGCCAACAGTAATGCTAGAGGTGGGTAATTTAAATGCAAAATTAGGGGGCTACTTTATGTATTTTTTATAATGATAAGTGGGTAATTTTTTATAAATTAAAATAAATCCAATGCTATTATTAGCTATGATGATTAGTGTCTATCAAATTAAAGGCTATATTTTTTTTATTGTATGAATTTTTTAGGATTTATTTTTTCCTAGGGCATCTGATGAGATGGAAACAAGTGTAAAAAATAACTAGAAATGTAGGTTCCTCGTTTTCCTTTTAACTTTGATAGCTTTTTTGTCCCATTGTAACGCATGAATATATTTGCTAGTATTTATAAACCATAGAGTTTAAGCCACTCCAAACTCAACTAGAACTTTTGAGACTAAGCTAAGCACACATATGCAATCAATAAACTACGCACTAGCATGTATGCAACAATCATGGTTTCTAACTTACGCTTGTTTTTAGCTTACTTAGGAGCAATTTATAATTAGGATGTTACACCGATGTGGTAAAACTCAACTCAAATTATAATTAGGATGTTACACCTATGTAGTACATGAGTTAGGGGAACGACAAAGAAATAAGATGCATTTACCGTGCAGTTGAGCTATGGGATCAATGCTCATCTGACTACAGTTGCAGCTGCAGAGAAGAGGTATGCTGCAGAGTGGGAGGGAGTGTCTGTTAGTCGTAGGGAGATGAGCAACTCCAAGAACTTGGAATAATTGACTTGCTAAATTATGTGATTTAGCAAGTTGCTATTTTATTTGGCAAGTCAAAAAAACAGCTCTCTCCAACAATTTGCTATTCCAACTTGCTAAAATAAAAAATCTGATCATATGAGTCCCTAGAGTTTTGCACAGAGGTCCGAGAAGTGTAATAAAATTGTGCACCAGTCCTTTTTCTTCTGCCTTCCGTCGAGCAGAGGCGTAGGAGGCGACGGTCGTGCTGGGCCGACCGCCTGATGACACGGCGGCGGCGTGACGAAGGCGTCGAGCCATAGGGGTCCCAGGCGCACCCCGGTTGCCCCCCCGCTCTCCCTGTGATGGACCGGTGCCGCCGATTACCCGGCCTACGGAACCAAGGCGGCGCATCGGAGTTCCGGCGTGGCGGCAGCGAGGAGGAGGCTGGGGAAGCGGGGGTCGGACGGGTGGAGCCAACTCCCCGCGGGCGGCGACGGGCCTCAAGCCGGGGGGGTGTCGCCAAGGGCGGCGGCGACGGCGCCTCATTGAGGTCGATGACGAGATGCGGCGGCCGATCCATGACGGATTTGCTCTGTCCCCGTCCGGAGGATTTGCCGTAGAGGAGGATAGCAACTTGGCAAATCTCGGCAGAGAGAGGCCTCGATAGCAACTTGGAAAATTTAGCAAGTTGATTTACCAAGTTGTTGGAGAGGGTTTTTGTGTTTTTGCCAAGTTTATAAGAATACCAAGTTGATTTAGGGAGTTGTTGAAGATGCTTTGGTATGCTAAGTGATGGGCATTGTGATCGAATTTGATATTTGGACTCATGACTTGGACTAGATGTATAGTAATGCATCATGTAGTTTGTGGTTCTTATCGATGTAATAACAATACCGATGTTGTTGATTTTTAAGATCAAATCAAGGCAAACTGTTGGTGATCGATATGGTAAAACCGACGGCGATGACCAAATCACTTGGCGGTGGAGATTACACGAATATTTACAACTTACACCCAACCTATCGATTACATACAACAGCATACATGCATGTACCATGTGGAACAACAAACTGAAATCATATGTACAGCCATCCAATCCTAGTTTCCTAGAGGAAACTAAAGAAGCCTCTCTGCAGAGACGACTTCTACGTTGCCCAGGAATACAATGCAAGAATCATGGCACGTCGTGAGCAAGTCCGGCTCCGGCACCCCGCTGTACCGCGGCCGCTGCCTCAGCTCCGCCTGTCGCTGGCCGCCGCTCGCCCCATGCCCAGACCACGGCCAGAACGAGCACGACCACAGCAGCAGACGCGACCCCAACGGGGCATCCAAGACGCCCCAGCTTGCAGGCGAGGAAGACGATGAACAGGGCGGAGGCGTCGACCAAACCGAACCTCGCGCAGGAGGGTGAGAGCCTCCTGCCCCACGAGACGGCGGGGCACCAGGCGGTGAAGAAGCCGGTGACTGTCGACGCGAGGGAGACGATCATCAGGACGCCGTACAGCACTTTCCACGGAGGTTCCCAGCTGCTGGTGAGGTCTTTGATGTTAAGGGCCACTGGCACCACTAGGCCAATGCTACATGCCATGATCGAGAGGTCAAGCTTCGAGACGTCCTGAAATGAAGAACACATGCATTGTAGACAACATTCTTTTTTATCCCTCATCAAACAGGAAAATCATTGAGACATGATCAGTACGGACTACTCCCTCGGTCCCCAAACAGATCAATTCATACAATCTGTGCAAGTCAAATTATCTTAAGTTTGACTAACTTTATATTTATAGGAAAAAGTAATAACATGTATAACATAAAATTATAAAAATATATTCTATACTGATACTAATTTGATGTTATAAATTTTGATCCTGCATATGTGCAGCTTGCAATTTTAATATAAATTAGGTAGGGGTTTCCCCTCCCGACTTCCTTAAAAAGTAGATCTTTTTTAGAAATTCGATGAAAGTTTTAAAAAAAAATTAACATAAAACAACTCTAAAAAAATCCATTTATTCAAAGACAAAGGAAGTAGATTTGAAGCCAAATTAAGACAAGACATACCTCAGGACTTATCGTTGTGGCAATGACAGGACGAACAGGGGAACGAAGACGAGGCGGAGCGGCAGAGAGTCTGGTCGTCCCGAGCGGCCCCGCATTGGCCGGAACAGCATTGCCATTGCCACCGCCGGAGGGGTTGCTGGCGGCGGCTGGTTCACGAGGGGGTGACAAACTGGCCGATGACAAGCTGCTGGGGCCACGAGAAATGCTGCCAACCAGTGGGATCTCCGAGACGCTGCGCGCAACGTCGGATCCGTGGTCGATGAGCGCAGCGTTGTCCATGGCGTGCGATCACACTTGAAAAATCAAGTAAACAGCTGGTACAATGAACCACGGCGGTTAGTTGGATTTGTTTATAATTTATTTATTCCAATAAATGCCCTAAACTCCTTCCTATGTGAGATAAAAAAATACTATATAGTACAACAAAAGGCACCAAAATAAATGGTTGAAAAACTGTAATTTACCGACAACAACAGGTTGCCCGAGAAAAAAAAAAATCGCCCACCACATGTCCTTGTGGTGTGAACTGTTAGGTCGGCTCTGTGATACGTGTGCGCAAACAGCAGGAGAGATACTAGAAGGACATGTGCCTGATTTAAGGTGATTCCCGAAATGCTGGCTATGGTACTATAGCTCTATGCAGACAGCACAAAATCACAAACCTGATAAAATCTGATATATGTGATACAAATACAATTTAACAATTTATTATTCTCTTGTTTCTATAGGCAAACAAGGACAAAAAAATGTGATATATTATGACACCAAGACAAATAACAAATCACATCTTAAAATTTAGGCACATGGAAACATAGGAAAAGTGCACATCAAATCACATGATCGGCATAGTTCCTAGGCTACTCAACTACCGATCTTGCCGGAATCCGGCTCTTTTTTCGCCGAAACCATGTTCTTTGCGTTTTTTTTTTACACTCGGCAAACTATGTTCTTTGCCAAATGTTTTTTTTTACACTCAGTAAAGAGGCTCTTTGCTGAGCGTCAATTGACGGTCTCATTTTTTTTCTGCTCCACCGATTGGACAGGTTTAAAAAAGTCTGGCTGCCCTAAAAATAAAACACTATCCTACGAGCCAACCGTTTTTATTTGCAGAGACGACACTGTCAAGAAATGTCATTGTCTTTAAAAAATGTTTAGTGAGTTTTAGAGACGGTCGGCCTTTGGCTAGCAGTCTAAGTAATAATTGACCGAGCCAGCTCGCCACTCACCACTCATCAGTCGCCGCCTCGCGTCTTCCGACGTCAGTTGGAGTTGACAGCAACAGCGACTAGAAAGTCCAACATATCACGCTTTGGTCGTCGACGGCGAGCGGCGCTTCCGGCAGTCGGACAGGATGCCACGGCGGCTGCGCGAGCAGCCCGGTGCGAACTGTTTGGAGGCGTCCATGACGATATATCGTAAGCGAGTGGGACTGGGAGCGCATGCAGAAGGAATCGCGTCCGACGACACTACTAGTACTACTACTAGCACACACCGGCCGGCCGGGGCCGGCGCCATGGCCCATGGTACGGGTGGGTGACCCCGTTGACGACCACATGCCGGCCTCCGGAAGAGACGACCTGCTCATCAGCAGGCCGCCGGCGCCGCTACAGCTAGCTAGGGCCTAGGGATCGATGAGACGATGACAGCCCGGCCGTCTCGATGTTTTTTCTTGGATCGATTGGAGCCACCCTTCAGCTAGCTCCTTCCGCATACAGGCGTGGGCGCGGTGAGGCACCGGCGCACCGCCGACCGCGATAGCATGGAGGGCTCCCCCGGCCCACGAATTGGCCTGGATCGAGCACGGAGGAATAAACCCACATCTATACGACAGCATGGAGGGCTCACCCCGATCAGCATGGATCGAGCACGAATTGGCCAACGAACGAATATAAATCAGAAAAAAATTGACCTTCGTATAGATGTGGGTTTATTCCTCGAAAAAAAAAAAAGATGTGGGTTTATTCCAAAAAAAAAGATGTAGGTTTACCTGAACCGGCTTCGAGGTGAGCCAAGGGCCGCCCGCCGATCTTGGTCGGCGCCGGCGGGCGACGAGAGGGCGGAAGTGGGAGGATGAGATCTAGAGAGAGGGACCTCCGTCGATGCTCCGGTGCCGGCCGAGGAAATCGAAGAATCCTACCAGAGACACTTTGTGATTAGCTTGATTGATTCTCTCGATGGTCCACCACAGCACTCATCAGCCTTTAGGTACTCACCGACGAGAAAATTTTATGTATGTCATCGTGAGGTTCGAGGACACCGTACCAATGCCTATATGTACTCGTTCGGTCGTTCCGCCAACGGCTACGTCAGACCATTTTTTATTTCTCGGGTCGGGGTGTCTCCACTTTCTAGAGACGACCAGCTAGAGAGTGAGAGTTCTCACTTAAGGGCCTATTCGTTTCACCTGGAACTGATCACCCGGACTTACTATTCCTCTGGAATCATAGGCTTATGTTGTATTAGCATGACTAACTGGATTAATTCCTGGCCTCAACCCCTTCAAATTAACCGGTCGCCTGTTTCAGTCGTTAGCTGTTTCTATATATTTATGGCTAGCGGTGGATTTTTTTATTTATTTTAATCCTTTTTTACAAGATATTTTAACAGTAATCCCCACTAAATATTAATTTTTTGATGTGGCAAACGCTGGTACGCGATTATTATGGTGTTGAAACTTTATATTATTTTCTCAAGCGTCTTAACGACCTCAAATATAAAAACACAAAACTACAAAGTTGTAGATCTCATTGAGAGCTACAACTTTGGTATAACATGTATCTTCATTTGACTTCATACGAAAAAGATATTATTTTTCTACTGGGAGAAGTGTTAGTACGCGATTATTATGGTGCTGAAATCTTATATTATTGTTTTGACCTTTTTAATGTCCTCAAATGAAAAAACTCAAAACTAGAAAGTTGTAGATCTCGTCGAGCTCTACAATTTTCATATAAAAATTATCTTCATCCGACGTCGTATCGAAGAATTATGATTTTTGAAAATCCAGTCTGGTCACGCCACTCCCGGTGGCGCGACAAGACCATATTGTCATGCCAATGGGAGTGGCGTTACAAGATTTTTCATATCGGAAACGCCATCCAACGTGGAAGACCTTGTCGTGCCAATGCTAGGCTGGTGTGACCAAAAGGTTCAGGACGTGCAAATATTTTTTAGTAGGGATTACTATTAAAATATCTTGTAAAAAGGATTAAAATAAATAAAAAAATCCGCTAGCGGTAGCGCGACAGCAATCCACGCCAACACACCGTGAGACATGAGTACGTATGAGATGCATAAACTACTATAGTACTTGGTATATATACATAATAATAGTAGCTTGGACATTAAGATATGATTAATGAAGAAAAAAATTCTTGACTAGTTAATAGCATGAGAGCTACAAGCAAGCGTTATACTAGGGTGGAGGAAAGTGACGAGAAAAGAGAAAAAAAGATAGTTTGTAAGCTTATAGTCAGCCCGCAGACACAAACTCCAATAAATTTTGTGAGAGAGAAAAAAGCGGGATATATATATATATATATATATATATATATATATATATATATATCGTGAAGAACTAACTACTATATTATGGGTTAAGAGCTGAGATAGGCTGCAAAAGATCCTTACTGCTAGCAACATGTTGTATATTAGCCTTGTTCTAAGTTGTATGGTGTGAGCTTGTGTACGTGGAGTATTCAGGCATCAAATTAAAGAGAGACTATATTAAATATGCTCTTGCGAACACATGGTTGATATGTGCCCATGTGTGTCGAGCTGATGATGAGTGATTGTCAAGAGATGATTAGGCTTCGGTTGAGTTTGGGGACTGATCATGATGTGAGTGTGATGTTTGTGCAACATGTCGCTTGACTTGTGGTGCGTAGATATGGAGCACAGTGACTGTCAACGGCTATGGAGAATGTCAAGTAGGGACGTGTCATACCGATGGACTGAAAGCAATGAACAACGGACGTGGGGCTTGGACTGAAGGACTAAGGAGCCAAAATACTTACCGTGGGTGGTTGACACCCAAGAATATCGAAAACAAAAGTACATGTGGATCGGAGGTGTAGAACGTGTTGACTAAGTCAAGAAGTTAGTTGACCAAGTCAAGCATGCGCAAGAGGACTTGGCGATCGATCGATCTATCAGGGACGGACAGTGACACGTGTCGAGGCTGTTGAGGAGGCATAGCGGATATGCTTCTCCATCTAGGTTTGGTGGTTTAGGTCTCAAAACCATTGGCGGGCGGTTTACGGTTTGGCCACCAAAACCTGAGATGGAGTTCGGCATGGAGTTTGAGGTGGCACGTGGAGTCATTTGCGTTGGCGCAAACCAAAGTCTTAAAGAGTTTGTGACCATTGGATGCTTATTAGATCTCAAGTTGGACCATTTTGCTCCTGGGGTTACGTGGTTCAGCTAAGAGCATCTCCAAGAGATATGCTAAACCTGTTTTGAAGTCTATTTTAGCGTTTAGATAGTAAAAATGGAGCTCCAACAGGTATTGTATCCCGGTTTCTAAATTGGCCAGCAAGCTATCCCACTCTCTCCGGTGGCCAAAGAAAGCAAGCCTGGGTCGCTCGCCATTCTCCGATTCCTGCACGCTCGAGCTCCCTTTCCGTACATGCATAAGCTTCGTCCGCATGACTGGGTACCCTGATAGGCATGCAAGCAATGGTAGCCACAAAGTATATGTCGTTCGGTTGAGATTTTAGTCGCATATATGTCAACGTGGCAAGTTTAAATATTGAAAATCAAAATTTTTAGCTAGGTTGTCGGAGTAACATAATTTTCTAAGAAGTTTTTATTTTTACATAAGAGCTAAAATATAGAATTTAGCTATTGCTTTTAGAACAACTCTTGGAGATGCTCTAAAATATCTAAGGGTATATTAGGGATTGTGTAACCTGGCTATGTCTATAGTTATGTCATTTCTTAGGTTTTTTCCAGTATATAGTTCCATTCCCTAGTCTAGAGAGATATCCAGAGATGTGAGTTCGAGTCCCTCTGTTTGTGTAATCCTGTCATCTGTGTAAGACCAGACCTTATGATTCTAGTTCTTGAGATCTGAACTTTTAATTGGTTTTGGTTTTATTCTTCAGAACCCCCTTGTCTTTGCTCTCTCAGTGTTTTTTTTAATATGAGCTCTTGAGTTCGTTTGGGCTGGTTAGAAACGTGCTAGGACACTTGAAGACCTATGGTCTAGTGGTAGGACTGTCCAGTGGGACGCTATCCACCAGGGATCAAATTCTGATGCTCGCACTTTTTCCTGGGATTTTTCCAGGATTTATCGGCGTTATGCTTTAAGTGGTAAGTGATGTTCCCGTCGACGACGAGGCGCCAGTGGTGACTTCGGGAATCTCTAGATGTACCGGCTCAGTTCTTCGGAGGTGCTCATAGGTGTAGAGTTTACGTGCGTGTGTTCATAGGGATAAGTATACGTGTGTATTGTGAGCATCTATGTTGTACTGTGTAATTTTTGAAAAAACATGTCTACCAACCATAATTGGCAGATTTCTCACGAGCACGAAGTTTGGGGACTTCAACAAATTTTAGAAAATCCTGAACTTGGAGAGAGTTTTTTTCTATATGCATTCATCCTCTAATCTTTCAGAGATAATTTGTAAACTTCCTTCATAACATCTCGACAAAATTTAATCTCAATTGGACTTTGTTTGATCGAGTTTTGACTTTTTTTTTCTTCAGTTTAGGCTGCTGAAAATAGTCAGTGCGGAACTTCCTCATTCGAAAGAAGAATTTCTGCATCCGTAGGCTGAAGTCTGCTTCTGAGGTTGTCCAGGGCATTTCTTGATCTGTTTTTTTTTTTAGGCTTGTTTGTTTGAGCTTTCTGGCACTTCAAGTCCTAAAGCCTTGCCAATGACTAGCGGGACTTGACTTTGCTAGAGGGATTTTTTTTTTTGTTGTGACAGCAGCTCTAATCGAAAGAAAAATTGGATTAGACTTTCATTCATCGTCTCCTTAATCGTTCTCAGTCCTTCGGTTATACCATAGAATATAAAGTCATCGCGGTTGTTCACCGATAGGTAAAGTCATCGCGAACCCCGATAGCAAGTATTTATCTTCACTGCATGCATCATGTCGTCTTTGATTGTTTTTGTTCCCTCGCTCTTGGTGCTAGCATGTAAGGATTGGAGTTTTTTTTTATAGAACTGCAAGATTTAGAGTTGTTCGCAAAAGTCGTGAGAGATGCAGACAGTCGTACTTACGTCACCAGGAAGAGGGCGACAACGAACTGACAAGACACCCCCACCCGGCCGCGAGACCAGAAGTCGAAGTGGTTAGTATACTTTTTTATTATAACTAGTATAGTGCTCGTGCTAATGCTATGGTAACATCTAGAAAATAAATTATATCAACTGATGAAAGAAACACAAATTCATCTACCAATAGCAATTTCGGTACATTCTTAGAAAATAGCGATGACAAAGTCACAAAATCCAAAAAAAGGAGTAAAAACAAAATTGACGTATAGACTGAGGGCGTACACACCATTATTCCCATTATATAATCTTGGATGGAATCAAACAAGGCCTAAGACATAATTGCATCTCTTTATCTTTAGATGTGTGAAAACTAAAACTATATGAGATTCAAAATTTAGATTACTCCACCCACAAATTCAAAAAGCATACATGCACTTTTGTCCCAAAAGTTTGAATTCAATCTCGTTTTATGAAAAAAACATATGACAAAAATCACTGATTATATTATTCTCATTTTTTTACAAATTGAGGGAATCTCAACTATGTATTAAAACAAAAGACACAAACTTATCCTCCGTCTCGCTGCCAGCGGGCTCCGCCCGTCAGCCTCTCTCCCCTTCTTCCTCCTAAGGGAAATCTGTTGTTGCTGCTCCTTCAAAACGCACGGACGCTATGTGGACTGCTCCAGCGCGCCAGCTTCGCCTCGCCCCAAGTGCTCTCGTGCAGCCATCACATTGGCAAGGCATCCCGAAGAGGCCATTGCCTGTGTTCAGCACCACCATGAATGTCTGCCCAGTTGTGCCAACAGTCAGAAGAGCATAGTGCAAACTACACCAGAATCCGAGATTGCTAATGTTGAGGGTGGCATTCCCTTGGCAAAAGTGAATGATGGTTATGCTAAAAACGAAGTGAGCGGTGGTGCGTCGCTGCTACCATGTCCTACAAAAATACTCAAATAGTTAACATAGATAGGCTTAAAGCAAGCAAAATTGTTAGTCTTCATAGTATGCAAAATTTACTGTCACAAGTACTTATTAAGAAAAAAAATCTAGTCCAGTAAATTCTAAGGAAAAGACGTCAAAAATTCAAAGACACCTTGCAACTGTGTCTTCCATCTTCTCACTACCGAAAGATCTTAAAATGGTAGAATCATAGAATCACCAAAACAAGACTTCAGAGCGATTTTCCAATGAACTAAGCTCTAGCACCAGGCCACAGAACAGAAGCATGTACTATCTTGCTACATTCCGATTGAATTTTAGCAGACCTACAACTCTTTCCTTCCTTAAAACAGTTTCCTAGCTACTCCTATTCTTTTTAATTAACCTGGACTACATTCCGTTAGCTACTCCTATTCTGTTTAATTAACCAGGATGCTGTGAAATCAACGAATAAGAAAGGCACCATCTGTCCATTTCACTATGCCTCAAAAATATAGTTCAGTTATTCATTTGAATATCTTCATCAAGAAAAAAAAATAGAGGTTTCAAGGTTCAAAAATTCTTGTCCAGTGCATCATTATTTGTAGTTATTTTCAAGCCAAAAACCATTTCGTTGATAAGGTTATAGTTTTTTTACCTCTAAGACACAATATTCACCCATTTCAGCCCAAAACTGGAAAGAACGGTACATGAAAATAAAAATTATCCTTGCTCTTACTGTTTGACATCTCTTGGAATAAACAAAAGTTCAACCCTGTACTGACTTCAAATGATCTGAAATTTGGCAAAGTAGATTGAAAAGTTCAAAACAAAGGACAGAGGAGTATCTATTATCTATTACCTCCAGTAGGAGCTAACTGAAAAATCTGAAATCCAAAATGCCTCGAAAAGTTCCATTAAGAAGCCACACAGAGACAATCCATTGAAATAGTTGTGGGGGATTTGAATGGCTCCAAAATGTACTCCAGTGTTTTAGGTTGATACAAATCTACATTTAATTCAATTGTAAGTTTACTGACTGGATGTTCAGGACATGAGAATAAGAATCAGAAAGTTTTTTTTTTGTGAATAATAAGGATCAGACAGTTCTCACTTTACCATTACACTCTTTGTGTACCATGTTCTTGATCTCATCTTCAATGTCACAGTAATAAAACAAAAAAATAAACAAAAACCTGAGAGAAACCGAACTGCAGCAGATGATCGAATGGCATGGTAGGTACCTGTGACCACGACGCCGAGCAGGAACGCGGATCCGCGAACCCGATCCATGGACAGCGCTGGCACCACCTTGATGCTGCGCGCGCCCACACTCCTCATCCTCGCGTTCTGGAAGCTCTTGGATCAGTCCTTGGTTTTCATCTGCTGGCTGTCAAGTCGAGTCTTGCACATCGGTGGCCCCGACGGATGGGGATGGAAGACCTTCATCTTCTTCCTTTATGTTAAAACTTGCCTGTTGCATTTGTATTCTCAGAAAAAAGAAACATAGTTGGATGATGAGCTCCAGGGCACTATGTATCAATATATATACCACTATCATACTGCAACTGTTACTCAAATGCTCATACTATTTCAGCCATCAACCCATCATCCGGGTTTGGATCACTTAGCAGCAAGCTAATACTTTTTAAAACAATAGCAATATTGATCACAGCCACATTCCTGAATTACCTTGAGTGATGGTTGCCAGACTCGCTGTGCAATAATATC
Source organism: Chrysopogon serrulatus (assembly GCA_015844335.1). NCBI lineage: Eukaryota > Viridiplantae > Streptophyta > Magnoliopsida > Poales > Poaceae > Chrysopogon > Chrysopogon serrulatus. Next base: position 71,474 of record JADLZL010006288.1, on the reverse strand, counting down.
ATCAGCAATGACAGAGACGATTGTGATGACAAATAAGAGTTTCTAAAATATCTAGACTGGATATGAATTTATGAGATTTCTAAGCTACGATTGAGCATGTGGGCAATTCCTATCGATTCCCATTGGGGTAAATTCAGAATATCAAGGCAAAAGGTATGGATATCAGAAAAGATATTATAGGGTGATAAAGATGAGCTTCTCTCCTCATTTTTCAGTGCGGCATAGAGGTTTGCCTTTGATATCTATAAAAAAATGGACCTTACAGGAATTTGTACATTCTGAATGAAAACTCCCTTAGCATATACTGTTTCCTCAGGCCCTTGAACAACATAAAGTTGCAGAAGAAAATTTAGAGATGATTATAAAAGTAGTAAAAAAAAAAGTAAAATATAAAATACATAGTGGCTTCAATACTTGATAATGATGACAAGACATTTTTGTCTTCAGAATGATTAAGAGAAATCCCATGGGGTGGAACATCCATAGAATTTTAATCTCTGTCTGCATTCTCCAGTTCAGCGTTGCGGCCTGAGAGCCATTTCGTGGTTATACAAAAAATTATACCCTGGACCAAAATAGATTTCGCATAATTGTAATTCGATGGGATCTGAACGCAAATAGCTTACATTAAGGCTTGGGTTCTCGTTTTTGCATAGCAGGAAGGGAATGGATGGGGTGGGCTGGGCATATCTGGTGAGTGCACATCGCCGGCAAAGTGCCCGACAAAGACCTGGGCAGCGTCGTCCGCCTCTCGCCGGCCGGGTGGAAAAACATGGGGTCGCCGTCCGGCACGCAGCAGCCGCGGACGCACATGTTTTGCTTCTCCGCGTTCTAGCGTGGATGCCGTGACTCCGCGTGCTGATCCCCGAGCGCCGTGGGGGCTCGTCTTCGTCTTCCCCCGGCGCCCGTGGTGGCTGGGCGATGACGGGGTGCACACGCGCGGGAGAAGAAGGTGATCCGGACCTCCGCCGCCGTCGGGTGCAGATCATGGCGCCACCGCAGGGTGGGGGCGCCGCCGCTGTCGTGGGCCAGATTTGGTCCCCTCCGTGGACATCGTCGCCAGTGCGCTGCCGCCGTCAGGGCGTGTGGCGGCGGCGGAGCGACCGTGGATCGGCTGCTAGGGAGGCGGCGCGCAGGAGTGGCGACACCACGTGGCGACCGTGGATCGATGAATCCTTTTTTGATGATTTTTCAGTACGTGAGGATGAGGGTTTTTAAACCCCATTATAGGCTAGTGCGGAGGCGGGGGCGTCACGGGAGAGGAGAGCACCTCGCGTGGAGATGGGGGAGCGCCGTGGAGGAGAGCACCTGGCTGGAGATGGGGCGCCGCTGAACTGGCCTAAGCCTACGATTCCTGGGCCGTAAGATCTGGCGAGAGTTAATTAAGAGCCTTAGATTTTGATGATGTTAAATTTCTGGGTGCATTTTATGGGGTGTGCAATGGTTGGCGGCTCTTAGCGGGGGACGTATTCTTGAGTGGGCGGAGTATAATTTAACTATTCCATTATAGTAGAGATAAGTATATATACGTAGTACTAATTGTATAAAGATTTGCCTCCTCGTGATCGAGTCCATTGACATTTTCGTTATAATTATTATTGTCCGCGAACTGTAGGTTCGAGCTAGCGCTGTGGAAACTTGTACTGCAGGAGGTAAAACCATAGTACCCATCATCGCACGCTACAACAATATTATTATTAATTTATTTATTATTACTAGCGCGGTAGTATAATATAGCGATACTAGCGCGCCCGTCGATTTTAGCGTTGTTTAGACTTTGACAGCGGGTTGGCATTGCCTGCAACAAGCAACAACGAAGTGAAACGACGACGGCGATGACGCGAGCGAAGAGGAGCAAGCTTCCTCCTCGTAGTGGATTTTTCAGATACAACAGTACGTTTCCTAGGATCTCCGTGAATATATACTGTTTGGTTTGCCGAATCAAAGCAAGCTGTCTGAGTCGTCATGGTTCTAGACGAGATATATATGGCTCCACTTTTTTCAGTAGATGAGATGGAGTTGATTCCATAAAAGTGAACCGCAGCCTTAACTACCAAGTGCCAGTTCTAGATGGCATAGTACAGGTGTTGTAGCTTGGGCCTAGGTTCGGATCCATCCCGTGTGATCCAATCCAAACACGCAGTGTTGCGCGTGATTGTCTGTCGTCAGCTATGATGGTTTGTGCACCCTCTATTTACTAGCATGTAGTAATGACTCAACAAATTAAAGAATTAATTCCACTTCTCTAATTAACTAGAAGAAGGCCCTGCTCGTTGCTACAAGAATCACAAGTGAAATTATACTTGTATTTATTTACCAATATGATTGAATAAATATTATAATATATGTTAATAAATGATTTTTAGCATTCTAATATGGAAATATATGTGGTTTACTAACGTGAATAGCTTGAATGGAGACATAATGATATGTTTTAGTTGGATGATGCCGGTGTGGACACAATTTACATGGCGAGATAGTGCCAGTGGAATGTTCTAGTGGATGCTGATGTAGACACTAAAGGAATACCCTATGTGTTGCCGCGGAAAGTGCTGATGATTTAAAATAAAATTACTTACAAAAGATAAATAATTATATAATTTAATATTAGTAAATGACATGGCACGCTGATGTGGACAACTAAATATAGTTAGTAGATGATGTATGTTGCTAATATGTAGATTATAATTGCAAATACTAGCTAACTATAAATGCATCCGACAGTGGATTGATGAGGTGAATAACTTGCATGGTTAGAGAAATAGTCAGTAGGGTTTAGCTTTATAAGAGTACCTATAGATTTCAAAGCAAATGCTAACTATTGATATTTCTTATGCACAATTAAAATATGAAGAAAATAATGGTTTAAGACATTGATAGTTTACCATCATGTATCGTTATTTATGAAGGAAACAATGTCTTAAATCATTGTAGCATTTTACCGGAAATATTTCAGGTATCGTTATTTATATTTTACCACTGAAAAACAATGGTTTAAGACATTGATAGTTCCCCATCATGTATTTACTAACTAATACACCAATTAGACTAAAGTAGGGGCAAATAATAAATGATAATAGTTATGCGTAAATGACACAGATACACAGGAGAATTCCATGATAGAAGAGTAGACAGGTAAAGTGAGAGGACAACGGAGGAGTTCAACGTTTCTAAATACTTCTCTATTACTGAGGTTTTATAATAACTGATTCATGGATAGATATGGAAATCACACAATAATACTTTAGAGCAGCAGTACCTTTCCAACTCTCGAATAGATGAGAAATAAGTAGTTGGAGAAGGCTGCTAAAGAGCTCTACAAAACACCAACTCCGACGTGGTGGCATACGAAATCCTAACAGAGCTGTCACCTCTGAGGCTACCACAACTAACCGTAAGAATTGGACGCAATCTCAGGTAACCTATAACCTAGACTCCATGTATACACTACCGATTACTACTCTAGTCACACGTGATAGCTAAAGCACCTAATACAGGCGAAGATCCTATGCTAAAGTATAACAACTATACTAACCAATTAAATGTAATGTATAAAAGTAAATATAGAAAATAAAATATATTAAAACATAAGTCTTACAAGAATAAATATAAAGATATACCAAATCTCTGAAGACTTCTCAAGAACCCGAGTGTAGCTCCGCTCTCCCTAACTCTCAACTAGAACTAATCTACTATATTGGAAAGTCTAGCCCTAATTCTCTAGAGGTGAGAGATCATCCTTTCGAGGGACACCTCTACATCTCCATACTCCATAATAATGTGGTGCCCTAGAGAGGGGGTCTGGCCCTGTATTTATAGCCTGATGGGAGAAACATGAGCCCAACTAACTTAAGGTACGGTGGAGATGCATCCTTGAAGGCAGTGGAGGAAGCTTCCAAAAGATGGAGGTGAGAAGGCTTAGGGGGGTGCCGGCCGGCCCAAGCCCAAATGCCGGGCGGCCTGGGCCCAAGCCCATCTGGGCTCTGCTTCGACGACGTGTCTTCTTGTCCCCTTTAGGGCCCAATGACATATGTTTCGCTTTGGAGTTGATATCTCTTGATTCTGAACTCTGAATATAGCAAATGATATGTTTATTTCGATCGTCTCGATGAGTCTGTCGCAATGGTGCAGTCCATTTACTTATTTAAGATACTTTTATTTGATGGAAAATTGCATACTTCTGCAACACAAGTGAGAACACCAAAACTCGTAGAACTCGTTAGAATCAAAACCTACAACTAGGCTTTCTAAGTCATTTTATATCATATTATACAATAATTGAGGATTATATTTGGTGTTTAATGACCGTCAACACTAACATGTAGATTATAATTGCAAATACTTGTTGACCATAAATGTATCCGATATTGGACTGATGAGGTGAGAAATAATCAATAGGGTTTAGCTTTATAAAAGTATATAGCTATATATAGATTTCAATGCAAGTGATGTGGACATGCATCATGCATGTGACATCACTCTTCGTCTCACTGGCATTTTGGCAAGGGGCCTCACCACCAACTTTGATGCCATCAACTTTGTTTTTGTCAGCATCTAAGAGCGGATGCAAAAAGAATTCCTCACAAGAGCCAGCCAAGAAGGGACGGTACAATGAGTAGCATATTGGACAAGTACTCGACCCGAAGGCGAAAGCCTTGACTAGCACCTGTGAGTGAAAGTTTAAAGACATTGTGATCATCAACAATTACCTCGCCCACATCAAGTACTTTAACTACCTCAGTGTCTTTAGCGAAATCTCAATTGTGAAAAGAAGGTATCAATGGCCCAACACCATATGAAAGAACAACCTGACAAAGATCGGGTCATGGAGATTTCAGCAAAGCTTTCCACCAAAGACCACCCAAATACAAGTTGAAGACTAGTCAAAGACAAAGTAGTACCTAGACTAGTTATGTATAGTCGAAAGATTGTGTGCCATGTATGAGATGTAATTAGACCACACTTAGTTGTATTCAACTATTGAGTCTTGTACTTTTGATAAAAAACAAATAGCTGATGGGCTACTGTTAGGGGTGTGTTATGTTTGGGGCCTCGAAGATTTCAAGGCCCAATTACATGTCTTATGAGCTTGAAAGACAAGGTTAATGGCTCATTTTAACCCATAGAGGCCTTATTGTAAAAACCGAGCCCCGCTAGAGAATAATGAAAACCTCCCTTCCATCTTTCCTATAAAAGGGGGAGAGGGGTAGGTGGAAAAGGAGTTGGGCCCTCAATTCATTTGCCGCTCTATCTTTTTGCTCTCCACTCCTTTTCTCTCCATGTTCGGTCCCACATGTTGATGTTCAAAGATCAATACTACTCGCACATATCATTCTAGAAACACATGTCTTTGACCATCCATGTTTAGTATGAATCATAGATTATTAAAGTATTTCTGATACTAAATCTAAAGACATTCCTTTTAGAAATAAAGAAGTATTCACATGAAAATTTACATGTGGCAATGACTATGGAAACTATCCAGGATGTTAGTTAGAGCAAACATAACACTTTGCACATTTAAAACAACTCCGCGGTTCATGGTCCTAGAAAGACATGCCCTAGAAAGACATGCTTGATCACACAGATAATTTTAGTTTAGCTACTTCTAAGCATCCCAGTTATGACCATAGTAGTACCAACTATACTTTATGGTCATGCATAGGGAAAGGTTTACATGTGTGTAATGATCGGGTGAAGCGGTTGGGGGTCATCTGATGGCATAGAAGAGAGTCCCTCACAAGCGGATAACTCATTACTCATGACCGATGACACCAGATATGTATGTCAGTTTCTGTGTAGATAAAAAGGCCATCGTTGGCAAGAAAGTCTCTAACGGTGGATTCATTATCCTCAGCTGGATGCAACTGAGAGTAGTTAAGAGGTCCCTCGTGGACTGGAAGATCCCAGTAAGAGACTAGAGGAGAACGCCCTGTGCAAGATAGCTTCCATTTTCATTTGAGTTGATCCGAGGAGCACTGATGAGAGTGTGGTGCAAGGCTAGGTTACGGGATATGGCGGACCATGCTGATTACAAGCCAAGCATCTTCATGATGTCGACACTGGTGGAAAGGAGTGAGCGCGGATGATCTGAAGTCAGGAGCGCTCGGCGAGAGGCTGGCGGTGGCGGTGCCAGTGGTAGAGCAATCAAGATCTCTAGGATTTGGATGGGGCAGTGGTACGTGGCGGGGGCAACGACTAAGCGATCAGTATCTTTAGTGTTTGGATAGGGTGGTTGCTGCTGATAGGTCTTGGTAACCCATCTAGTAGTGTAGTAGGGTTTAGATGTAGGGTTTTCAGTGAGGAGATTAGTGGTTGAGATCTGCTAGTTGGTACCCACGCGCATGAATCTTAATGCTTAAAGGGTTGACATGGGCCCAGTGGAAAACTAGATTTTTTTGACCTTGGAAGCTTGCGCCTGGTGAAAGGTCCTTATTTAGTTTTGGTAATTGAGTGACAACCTAGGTGGACTAATAGTGTTTATGTAAGATATACAGGTGATTAATACATAGGTACACTAGTGTGAGTAACTTGAGCCATGGAGGTGGAAATAGCTTGGCCTAGTTGCTATGCTCACCTAGGTCAGTGTGATGGGGAATTGCATGATATATGACATGGAGTCATGTAGCTAGGTGGAAAAGGTAGAGAAAAGACTTGGTTGATGGTGAAGGGCAAGTTGGAGGCTTTGAAGCCATTGGTACCGTGCCAAGAAGCTTGAGCAAAGACTTGGTACCGATGGACCAAAACAATGGTGAAGAGTGAGTGAGGTCAAGATTGATGGATCAAAAGCCATGTGATGATATGAAGTGGATCATATCATTCATGTGGGTGGGTGGTGCATGTGTTGCATCAACACCAAAGGAGACAGAGTGGAATGTGTAAGGCAAAGGTATAACTTATAGGGCATTTATTTCACCAATCATATGTGTGTAGAGAAGTTTATGATTGAGTTTAGTATAGATGGCCATACTATCAAGAGGGGAAATTTTGTTTGCATATATCGGTCATCCAAAGCCACTTGAGAGATCTAACTTTGCATACGTGTCGCTAGGGTCCAAAGGGCGTGGTAAAAGCTAGTGAAAACCATTTGAAAAATGATTGTGAAAGTGCTAACTCACATGCACAAGGTGTTGAAACACTTTGTTATTGGCACATTTGTAAAAGGGGTGGAGAAGAAGTGTGAAAAAATAATTCAACGGTTTTTAGGATGATCGGATGCTAGTCTCTATTGGATCGAACACGTCCAGTGGCATACCCAAGGCTCGGGTGCTTAGGTGGCCTGACTGGACACTGGCAAAGAAAGGCACCAGATGCTTTGGTGGCTGCATCTAGTCGGCGTGACATGGCGTTGTTGGAAGTGGCCAAAGTGGACCGGAAGCTGAGCGAGTCCGATCAGTGCTAATTGGACGTGTTCGGTCGAGGTTTGGACGGTTTTGGACCTATATGGAATGGGCCAGACTAGGTGAATAGTAGCACCCGGTCAGGGATCTGACGCGTCCGATCGTTTGTGGCAAAGTGTGCATGTGATGTAGAGACATTGGCAACAACGGTCGAATTTGAACTGCTAGTACACATGGCATTGTGAGAGTGATCGAATGTTGTGACCCGACATGTTCGGTCAAGTCAAGTAGTGCGCCCGATCTCTACGCAGTGAGCAAGGTGAAGGGGGCAACAACTCTTTTGATCTTAGCCCTATTTAACTAAGTGTTCGCCAGCCTTGGCCAACTGTCGAGCCTGTTGGGACTTTCTGTCTGTGCTTAGTGGTGCTTGAGAGCCCTCAAACTCTCTAGTGCTTGTAGTGATTGCATTCAAGAGTGAGTTAGTGATCACTAGTGTGTTGCATTGAGAGATTGTATCAAGTGTTACTAGGTGATCGAGTTGCAACGTGGTAGTGCTTATTACTCTTGGAGGTTGCCATCTTCTAGATGGCTAGGCTCGGAGGCTTGTGGGTAGTGGCGGAGGGAGGGGGGCTGGGAGGGGCCTGGCACCCCCCAACAATCCAGTAATCCTCCATTAAGTATTAAAAGTTCAGTGCTTATTTAGTGAATTTGTAAGAGCTGGCCCCCTTAAATGGCAGCTTGGTTATCTTGCTTTTTATGCTGCCCCCTATCTCAGATTCCTGGCTCCGCCCCTGCTTGTGGGCACCATTGAACCACGCTCGAAGATTGAGTGGTGCTCCGGTTGCGTGGATATTGTGAGGGTGATTGTGCTCACCTTGCGGGGATCACAAAGAGCAACTCAAGTAAAAGAGAGACGCGAAGAGCACCAACTGATTCGGCCAGATCAAAAAGCTAGAGCCTTGTGAGCCTCCACGTGGGAATTTGTGAGTGTGAGTCACTTCTAGCTATAGGATCGGTGACAACCTTGGTGTTATCTCAATAGGGACTAGCTTGGTGGCAACCAAGTGATCCTTGGGATAAAAATCATTGTATCAACCTCTTTATCCCATTGGTTTGCAAAGTCTCCATTCACTAGCTTGTATTTACTTGTTCTTTACTTGTGCTAGTGAGTAGTGGTTGCTCTTGTGTAGCTAGTTAGCTTGTGTAGCTTGCTAGTTACCTTCCTAACTTGTTTAGCTTAGTGACTAGTTGGCTTGTGTAGCCTTGCTAGTCATATTCCTTAGTTCATGTAGCTAAGTATTTGAGCTCTCTAGTTAGGCTTGCGTGCTTTGCAATACTAGTATATGTAGTAGCTCCTGGTTGATTTAGTACTAGTTGCATAGGTTCGTGTAACCGTACAAACTATAATTGTATAGGTGAGCTCTACCTAGCCTAGGATCTTAGTGGCTCAAATTAGGATCTCTTTCTAAGGTGCTTGAAAACCTAGATAGAGATTTCCTATTTGTTTTGGTTAGCCGACGCGATTAGTGATAGAAATGACTATTCACCTCCCTCTTCCGCCATCTCGACCCTACACCCTAAGATCAAAATTGATTGATCGATTCGTTTCTAATTGACCGGCAAAGATCCAAGTTGCTAACACATGTCTTTTAGTGTGTGAGGTCAGTTTAGGCCAATCAACTTGTGTAGCATGATTTTCAAAATCACCACAAAGGCACTTGGTAAATGGTTTAATATCATTCTTCCGTACATCATATTAGAGGAGCGATATGCGTTTATTGCTGCTCACATCGTTGATGATAATATTATGAAGGAAAAAATCTACATTTGGTTCCCCCACTCTTGTTTTTTTAAAGCCTCTCATCTAAGTTGTAGTCTAATTTTGGTCCTCAACTCCAATATTGGGTAAACTTGGTCCCTCAACTCTTAAAACGGGCATATATTGTCACTGAGTTCCAAAATCGATGGTTTTAATCACGGTCCTAAGTCGGGCTATGATTTTCCCACATTTAGAGCTTGTTTTGGCTACAATCAAATACACTATAATCCATACGGTTTAGAAGGAATTGAGGTGTATTTTAGTTTAAATTCTACCTTAATCCTTCTCAAACCATATGGATTGGAGTGTATTTAAGTGTAGCCAAACAAGGCCTTAGTGGTAGAATCGGGGAAAAGGGGGATTATAAGGTGAGATGGTGGTTGCCCTTGGGCTAGCGCCGCTCCTAATAATGGAGGAAGAAAGGCGGTGGCAGCAGGTCCTAACGTTGATCTGGTGTGTGGAAGAAAACATGTCAAACCTAAGGGGACTAGGGGGCATTGAGGAGGGAAAGATATATGAAGGTATTAAATAACATTCAAGCAAAGGTCTTCATAGCAATGTGAGGGGACGGCAACGGCTGGGGCCTGCAGCCAGCCCTATGCGTGGGGGAGGGCGGCGACGAGTCTTTTTGTTCATCTCCATGTCTCTTCCTGTGAGTTCAGCATTGTGAAGTCCAATGTTAGGGTCGTCTTCTTTGGCGGGTCCACCTCCACTCCCATGGCCTCTGCTGCGAGCAAGCCAGTAGAGCTACTCCTACGGCCCGTCCTGTGAAGCACCATCATACCAGCTTCACCAGATCTATGTCGCCCTCGCCTTCGCACACCGCTGCAACCACCACCACCCTACCCTTGCCCTCACCCTCACCCTACACTCTGTGAATGGCGTTAAAGACGGTGCTTGGAGGATAGCAGCAAACGAATAGATGGCGGCACGGATGGGTGGAGGCAGGTGAACAGCGGCAAAGATAGAGACGGAGAATGAACCCAAATGAACCCTATGAAACAAATATTCGTCTAATGGTAATGATACATGTCACACGCCCAAAGAAGCGATAAAAGGCCGGGCGTCACTTCCGCAGCTTTTTAACCCCCGCGCAGCTTTCCCCCAAAAAGAAAAAAATTTCTTCAGCTTCCTCCTCCCACCGTTGCCGCTCACTCATGCCCCGTGGCGTGCGCCTCCCGTTCGCAAGCGCCCGCTGCTCCTCGGATCCTCTCGCTGCTGTTGCACCCCCACGCTGTTGTGCCGCACGTGCCACCGCGGCCACCCCAGTTGCTTACTGACGCGCTCCCGAGCTGCTCAAAGGTGTTGCCCTTGCCCGAGCCGCTTCTTTCTCTATCCATGGCGTCCTCTTCCCTCACCTCAGCGGGTACTCCTCCGTCTACCCCAGCGACCTCCCGAGCTGCTCGAAGGTGTTGCCCTCGCCCGAGCCGCTCCTTTCTCTATCCATGGCGTCCTCTCCCTCACCCCCAATGGCTCCTCCTCCACCCATCCTCCTCCCCCTACCCCAGCGGCCTCCCTCCACTAACACCACCGACGCTCTCGGATCTGGGCGGCCATGGTGCTCGCATGGCGCCAATCTCTCTCCCCCACTCATGTTGCGGTTGTATCTTTTAGTTGTTTCAAAAGTTTCAAAAGTATGTTGCGCTTGAATCATATGGATGTTGCAAAAGTAGATCAGGGATTTGTTGCACATGTTGCATATGTTGCAATTGTTTCAGAGGCATGTTTGCAGGTGTATGTTCTAAGTGTTTCCAATGTTTTAATGGTATGTTTCATCTGTGTTTTTGAACGCATGTTGCGATTGTGATTATCTGGATGTTGCATATGTTCCACGCGGATGTTGCATAGGTTGCAATGGGTTTTTAAGTGTGTTTCAGGTGTGTTTTTCAACTGTTCGGAAGAATGTTTTAAGTGTTGCAGCTGCTGATTTTGGATGTTTTAAAATTATATGGGTGTGTTGCATCTTTTTCTCCTCTATGATTTTTAAGTGTGTTTCAGGGGTGTGTTTCAAGTGTTCTAGGAGCATGTTTTAAGTGTTTTAACTACCCCTAAACACATGTTGCAACTATTATTTTCGAATGTTTCAAAATTAGATCGGAGTGTTCCATCTTCCTCCTCCAGTGCGTAGTCGTAGCATGCACCACAGCATGGCGGGTGCAGTTGTCAAACACTCGTAGTGGCGGCAGGTGGCATGTGGGGTATGTGCAGGCATCCAACACGTGGGCAGGCACGGGTGTCAAGGCCCCAGCTCCTAGCAGCAGCATGCGTACCAAGTGGCTTGCAGGGAGGCACACAGGGGAGCTGCGTGAGCAGGCCTGCGTGGGAAGCAGACAATTTTTATGGGGAAGCGATGTGAACGGGGCTCTGCTTTTTGCGCGTGCAGCAGGTCCTGGCTCGGGCATCCGGACGCGGGATTTTATCCGGACGTCCGGGCGGTAGGTCTACCGTTCATCTAATTATACTACTTGAATTATCCGCCCCGACCATACTACTCAATAAAATCTTCATCTAACTATAGTATCCGAATTATCCACTCTAACTATACTACTCCAAACATTATTTTACAATTATAGATTTACTATTTTACCATTGATTACAGAAAAAAATTCGAAAAAGGAATTGCCACTCCTTTTTTAGTCATGATCCCCTCAATTTTGGAGGCATATGGTGCCTATGGGCTCACCATTTTGGAGGCATATTGTGTCTATAGGCTCACCATTTTGTTGGCATATTATGCCTGCCTCATCCATGTCTCTCAATGTCTAAATTTCCCTCAACCATAATAAAAAAATTTCTTAAGATATAGTCAAATCAAAGCTTTAATAAGCAAGATTAAAAATAAGGAACGAACCATTCATTCATTCCACATAAATTTCCTGTAGTCTAAATTCCATTTCACTAAGCACCAATCTTACATTTCTGCTGCACCACCAAAGCTTGCCTGAACCCCAGTACCAAGCACGATGCTTCTTACAGTACGATGCAATCTAGCCACATTTGCAGGCTACAAAACTTTTCAAATGCAGCAGCTGTTCCATTTCCCAAGCCTGCTAGCTTTCCATGCATTCCAAAAGTTTGAGCACAGAAAGCTCTCTCAGCTCCATAGAATATCATACAACTTGGTCAGTCTGACTGTATTATGCCGAGCTTCGCAGACAGCGATCTTCAATGATATCATGACGAGCCGACTGGAATCAGCTTGATTAACTGGTGTATGGTCAGGGGCGCCGTGTTGGCAAACTCGCCTAAAACATGATGATGAACTGGAAGATGACCGTGCTGGAACACGTAGCTCTTTCTTTATCATGCCCTTGAGCGCGTTGATCTTCTTCCATTACAGTTGCTTGTTAGATCGATCGATACACACCTGGAAAGTAAAAGCATAAATAACCTGGCCTGAGATCGGAGTGCGATGAGCACGGCATGGTGCACCATGAGGGCAATACAAAGTCAGAATTCAGAAACCAAGAGAGGAATGAAGAAATGTACCACCACCACACTCACCACCAACAACAGAAAAAAAAAAAACGTTGTCTGTCTGAGTAGTGCGCTACAACAAACAGTGTCAGATGGATCAACAACAAAGCCCCATTACATTATTGTTTCTCTGACAACATATATCAAGCGTGCGGCACATTATTCCCTTCTCTCGCATCAGTTAGTCATGGTCATGGCACGTCACTACGTCAGGATCAAGTGTCTTGAGATCATCAGGGCAAGCAAGGCACACCTTCCTCTAGTTGCTGTTTGCCTGGATGCAACTGATATCCCCTCTTCTCCTAATTCAAACCAACTCCAAAAATCGTGAAACTTGGTGGAAACCTTGACTTATAACCCATTTACAAGTCATCCACAAGATATCAAATCAAAAAGATCAAAACTTGAATGGAAATTTCGAAACCTCTTTCTCAATTTGGGGGTTTTGTCAAGAACCCTCAAGTGATGATTTATAGGTACTCATGGGAAATCAATGAACAAGTAGCTTAGAAACTTTTTTTTGTCCCATAAAGAAAGACGTTATGGGATACGTGCGGGTCAAACTTTCTCAAAATGAACTAGATTTGTAAAAAAAGTACATGCAATATTTATATCTTCAAATAAGTATATTACAAAAGTATGTTCAATAATTTGTCTAATGATACTAATTATATATTATAAATATTAATATTTTTTATATAATTCGTTAAAATTAAAAAAAATATTGGGTTCTCAGGAAATAGAACATCTTCTATTTTGGGATTTTGGGTCAGAGGGAGGAAGTAAGTTCGCAAAGGCTCATGGCACCTAAACAACTACCTGAAAAAGGTAGAAAAATGGAGTTTTTGAAGACGGAATGGGCTTAAAGCCATGAATTGGACAAGTTCCAAGGGTTCCAGAATACTTAAAAAATGTGCACAAAACTCATCTCCCAAAAATAACGACAAAAATCACCGAAAAGGAGAAATTTCAGATTGGGGAGAGAACAGAAGCACGAATTTGTTTATGCTAATTTATGAGAATAGAATGCTCTATTTAATTAGTACCAGAATCATGCATATATTGCCATCATGATTTATATATGGAATATAATTTTGCAAATGCCTAATGTCAACAAATCAATACCAAATAAAAAATGTAACCAAGAATAGTGACGGTCAAACCACGTTTCGCTTCATTCATCCACATAAATATCCTATGGCCTAAATTCCATTTCAAAGTCTAAGCACCAATCTTACAATTCTGCTGCACCACCAAAGTTAGCCTCAATGCCAATTGCCAAACACGATGTTTCTTACAGTACCATGCAATTTAGCCACATTTGCAGGCTATACAAAACTTTTCAAAGTGCAACAGCTGTTCCCAAGTCTGTTCTCCATGCGTTCCAAAAGTGTGAGCACAGAGAGAGCTCAGCTCCACCAAATATCATGGAACTTGGTCAGTCTGGCTGTATAATGCCGTGCTTGGTAGACAGCGATCTTCAATGATATCATGACGAGCCAACTGGAATCAGCTTGACGGCAGCGGCAATGGGCATCCCAGCCAAACCGAGGAGCACACTGGCTAACCACTGGTGTATGGTCAGGGGCGTTGTGTTGGCAAACTCGCCTAAAAATTGCACCATGATGAACTGGAAGATGACCGTGCTAGTGAGGACAGCCATGAAGACATAGTTCCTTGTCATGCCCTTGAGCACGTTGATCTTCTCCATCTCCCGAGAGCTTATCTCATTGAACACCTGAAGCAGCATGAAGATTGTCAGCATAGTCTAAGATAGCTTCTGGAGGAATGTAATGTTATTTTGCTCAAAATTGATGGTACCCTATCAATCTCAGGGGGCTTCTCAACTCTTGTTTCTTTTAGCTAGCAGTGTTAGGTCATCATATTATACTCAAAGTTCTGACAGCAAGTTTCATATTTTTCCAGTAATGACAAAATTACTGGACAAAAGAATGAACATTCGCATGACATTTCCATGATCATTAAGTTGACCTGATTCTAACCAAACCAAAGATGTTGGCACCAATGCTGCCATAGGTACTTAGCGAACCAATCACTTGTGGAAATGAAATGATCTGCAATAATAGTCATACCTGACAGAAGACGAATGAGTTGAAAATGATTGTATTTAGCACAATATCAGTACCAGAGTCTTCAAGCCCAAAGAAGTTTTTCCCTTGCGTTTGGAGATACCACATCACAAAGAACTGGTAGAAAGACTGACCCAGAATGTTCCTCCACATCACATTTGTAATGAATTTCCCTGTCCTTCCTACTGGCTCTCTGTTCATCAAGTCATCATTAGGTGGCTCCGTGGCTAATGCAAGCGCGCCAAGGGTGTCCATGATCATGTTAACCCAAAGAAGCTGAACAGCTGTCAGTGGTGCATTTCCTGGCATTACATGTACATATGATTAGACAGAAAGACATCTGAAAACTCCGAGGTTAACAGAATCGCGAGGCAAGGAGACATACCTGTAAAGCAGGCTGAGGAGAAGTTAACTAGAAGTGCCACTACATTGACAGTCAGCTGAAACTGCACAAACTTTTGAATATTGATGTAAACAGATCGTCCCCACTTGGCAACAGTTACAATCGTAGAGAAGTTGTCGTCCAGAATTATAACATCAGCACTCTCTTTTGCCACCTGAAAAATATTATTAGCTCCACTGGATGACAAGATAGCAGGACATGATATAAATTGGCAATACTCAGGTTCAATAAGGATGGACATATCCTAATTGCATGTACTGTTTAGAGCAATAGGACATGCCACCATGCATATCTGCCCTTTACTGAATAAAACTTGATTTGGTCTGCTTAACAATAAGCGTTCGCACCTCAGTCCCAGCAATGCCCATTGCAAGTCCAATATCTGCTTCATGCAAGGCAGGAGCATCATTTGTGCCGTCACCAGTAACAGCAACAACATCATTGAATGTTGTGCGCAAATGCTTTACAAGTGTATGCTTGTCAAGTGGTGATGATCGGGCCATTACCTTCAATGAACAGAATCAGCAGTAGGTGAGATTTGTGGATCGATGGTTAAAATGTTTAGAAGTCTATAAGATATTGTGAACATAGCAAACCTGGATTTTTGGAACAAGCTGAAGGAGTTCATCTAGACTTTTCTCTCTGAACTCCGGTCCTTCAATAGCTATGCCATCTTCAGTAAGTATACCACATTCACGAGCAATTGCCTTTGCTGTATTTATGTTGTCTCCTGTGACCATTCTCACCACAATTCCAGCAGCCCGACAAGTAGCAACAGACTCCTTCACCCCTGGACGGACAGGATCTTTGATACCTATAATTCCAATGCATGTGTACCCTCGTAGTGGTATATGCTCTATGATGGAAAAACCTTCTTCCATTTCCCTATAAGCAAGGCATAATGTCCTAAGAGCTTCACCAGCAAAACTATCAATAATACCATTGAGCTTGTCAGCAGTTATTTTATCCAGAGGATGAACACCACCTGTCTCATCTAGGAATTTATCACAGGCAGCCAAGACTATCTCTGAAGCACCTTTACAGTGTGCACGGTACCCTCCTCCAGGAAGCTCAAGGATGACACTCATCCTCTTTTTTGTTGAATTAAAAGGCTCCACTTTCACAATCTTAGTTTCATCACGTTTTGCCTTAAAATCGCCACCTAGTGACAATGCAAACTCTAGTAAAGCTGTCTCGGTGGGGGTACCCAGGATCTGATATTTACCGTCCTGGTTAATTACAACCTCACCACCTGTATTGTTAAATATAGACTCCAGAAGAGTTCTGATAACAATCTCTGGAAGTTCAGAGCGTAACTTGGATGCATTCTCAGAACCATTAACTTCCTTGATATTTCCGCAGATGCAGGCCTTAACAACAGTCATATGATTGGTTGTCAGTGTTCCTGTCTTGTCACTGCAGATGGTAGTAGCTGAACCCATAGTCTCACATGCAGCTAAGTGCCGAACCAGTGCCTTGTCATTCATCATTTTCTTCATGGCAAATGCAAGACTCAACGTGACTGCTAATGGCAATCCCTCGGGAACAGCAACGACAACAATGGTAACTGCAATAGCAAAATGCTCCAGCAGCTCCAATGCATCATCTCCTGACCAGCTTAAAAGCATCCGCTCATGGTATTTCTTGCTGAATAGCCCTTGGGACAGGGCGATGAAAGTTATAACAGCAAAAAATAGTCCAATCTGGCCAATGATAGTTGCAACTCCATTAAGTTTGACCTGCAGTGGGGTTTCATCATCACCGCCTTCACTGAGAGTGGCCATCAGTTTTCCCCACTGGGTGCGCATGCCAACAGTTGTTACCAGCATCTTGCAGGAGCCATCTTGTACTTTGGTCCCCGACAACAGGAAAGGGTTATCTTCATTCACAGCAACAGGTTCACTTTCACCAGTTAGGCTGGATTCATTGATCAATAGAGAGAATCCAGAAATGAAGAGCCCATCTGCAGGGACCTGATCTCCAATTCCTAAATGGACAACATCACCTGGAAGAAGATCATATATCGATAGCCTTTGCCTAAAACCATTCCTTGTAACCTGTACTTGGATTTTCTTTTTCTCTTTGTCCAGGTCCTTGAACTGCAGCGACTGCCGGTAGTCACTTGTCGCAGTCACAAACACAACCAAGAGGATACTTGCAACAATTCCAAGACCATCATGAGCACCTTTTGGCCACCCTTCCATCACAATGCCAACAACCAGTGACACGAAACAGCGCAGACAGCGAGAATTATAAGAGTTGTATCTTGAAGCGCCTCCCATACGAACACCCAGAAACTACGGACCTCACTTTCTGTGAACTTGTTTACTCCATAGACGTCTTGCCTGCGCTTAATGCTATCATCAGCTGTGCTTAGCCCATCTGTCTTCGAAGTCGCGAGTTTTTTCCACAATTCCATCAACTCCACCATGGGTGATGAGCTTCTTACTATCATGGCCCTCAACAATGGACCCCAGCTCGTCGGCACAGATCTGAAACCCTGCAGCCTTGACTTCCTCAGGGACAACGTACTCACTTCGCAGCGAGAGGCCTGAACATTTGTGATTCAGAAACATGGTTTTAGATGTTAGCAATAGTTAGGAAATGGAAGAGATGGAGTCATCAAAATTGCAAAAGAATGACAATTTCTGGCAGCGCTACTGTCTGTCGGTATGCAATTACCATGTAGAAATTGCAGTGCAGCCTTGGAAACAAGCACAGCGACACGCAGCTTCTCCTGTCACACAGCAGCAGTGTTAACTTGAGTAACCTCGCAAAGCAAGCCAAAGGGCGGCGGTAGTAGCAGAGTGAAGACACAGCAAGGCTACCACCAAGTTGGATTGCGAGGTTAGCTCCTCAAATCAGAAAACGGGAGGGCAAAACTAGGTACTATGTTGCTGCACTGGTTCAGGATCTGCTAGCATAGCAGAGTAATGGAAAGTGGTTTGAATTTCTGGTTGCGGAAGTGGTATACTAATCTTAACTAAGAGTGGAGTTGATAGCCGCAGGCAGTTGCAACAGCCTACTGAAAATGGGAGGTCATCAATAACTAGTGAAAAAGACTGAGATTTCCCGAACCGGCAGCACGAAAACAGAGCAAATCCGAAAGCATGTCGTCACAGCAGTGTGATATGGTGCGAGAAGCAAAATGGTGCCTGCCTCGTACATAATCGTAGCTAAAGAACAATCATCTTTGGATTTGTTTTTTTTATTTTGGTGGCATTCAGAGCTTGATTGATCGATCCCAGATATCCTGAGTGGGTCTCAAAACAAAAACAAAAATGAAGACCCCCAAAATGCGCAAACAAAACAGGCTGCCGAAACACACTGCGGGTTTTCAGTTAGAAAAAAAGTAACTAGCTTGACCATGCGTGAATCATGGCCAGAGCCTCCGGCACACCCCAGCGCCGGCTGAGTGAGCTCACTGAAACCGGCACCCAGATGCAGCGAGGATTCGCTGGTAAGCTCAGGCGCCGGCAAGCAGGCGGTGGCCCCAGGTCCAGATCCCACGGGCTGGCTTGCGACGGATCCCGGCGGCGGCGGCAGCGGAGGACGGAGAAGGAAAGGGGAGGGGGGGAGTGAGAAGGGAGCGGGAGGGGAGGGGACGCACGTGGTTGGCGTGCTTGATGGCCTCGGCCTCGCCGCGCTTCTCGAGGTTGGCGGTGAAGCGGAAGCGGCGCTTGGGGTTCTTGACGACGCTGCAGAGGCGGCGCCAGCGGCGGAGCGCCTCCTCGGAGGAGTTCTTGGCCTGCACGCCGCCGAACCGCTCCTCCAGGTAGCTCTCCATCCTGCTGCTGCTGCTTCTCGCTGACCCTGCCCCCGGGGCAACGGCAAGGAAGCAGCGGCTTCTTCTCCGGGTCCTCCCTCCCGGACTCCGCTCCGCTCCGCCTCGGGTACTGGCTGGGTCAGCCGGCCGGCCGGTCAAGCGCCAATCAGGCGCGCGCGCGTGCGTGGTACGTCTGACTTGTAGCTGGCTGAGGGTGGGGGCCGGCGTCCGTCGCGATGGGGGGGGCGTTGGTTCCCGCGAGCCACGGCCAACAGGGAGGGATGCAGACGGACTGCGGCAGAGTGATGACTGCGGCAGCGACACTGGGAGGGAGGGGAAGGGAAGGAAGCTGCGCGGAAACTGGGGTGGGGAGGGGTGACGACACGGGTCGGTAGCGCCGTGATGCGCGAGCGCGACCGCTGGATGTCGCGGCGCCGGCGAGACTCGTCAGTCCGTCGCTTTGGTTTCAGCAGCCAAAAGGAACGGCGGGCAGCAAAGCACATCTGACCGACCATGCCTCACCGGACACGTCAAAGGAGACTGACCACACCTGACCCAACCCGCGCAATGCACAACCATGACCCCAAATGAAGGTCAAGCTTGCTGATATCATGTACATTTCTCTATCCTAATTTAGATGTTTGATCTTATTAAAAAATTATAAAATATCTTTTTTCATCGTGACTTCTTTTATTAGTAAAATTTCTTCAAAAATGACTTTGATTTTTATATTTTTATACATATTTTTTAAATAAGACGAGTAGTTAAACTTGAAGGTCTTATAATTTGGGATGGAGAAAGTAGCATTTGAATCAGCTTTGATCCGAACTGGTATGGTACGCATTAGGTTGAACTCAGGTCAAAGATGTGAATCGAGCACTGCACATCTGGACTGCTATCCCTAGCCAAAACTCCTACAACTCTGAACAAGTAGAGAGAGTGCCATCTACATATCCGTTTTCTTTAGTTGGAGCTCTAATGCTAGACAATTTATCCAGACATCATCTATCTCAATCTAGGTCTCCAAAGTCCAAGGCCTGAAATTATTGCTTGATGGAGGAGATAGCTTCAGCTCTAGTTCAAAATATCCAAAATGCCCCTCTGCCCTTAGCTCTTTCTCCATGTCACCTGCTACCCTCCTCTATCAGTCTATCTTCATCATCATCATCATCACATGAGCCTCACAAGTCATTCTCTTTTCCTCCACCATCTTCATCTTCTTGCACAAGACGGCCCGGGCCACGACCTTTGTGCCTGCCCGTCCATCGTCGCATGCCACTCGCCGGCCATTGTATTGCAAACCGCTGACCACACCCCACATGTACGCACGCGCCAGCCCTGAGCCCGCTCAGCCGTACACCAGCATATAAAATGTCATAAATTGCTGGTACGGTTTGTCTATAAATTTGATCAAATTTGAAAAAGTTATAAAATTTGATCAAATTTGAAAAAGAAAAAAACTTTGATTCTAATGAACTATACTACTCAGGTACTCAGTTTGCGTTTGAAGGGAGTCCTTAGCTTTGGAATCGAATTCCGCCGCCCTAATCCACCCGGCCGAGAATTCAAGCACCGGATGCATTCCATCCTTTTCTTTTCCCCCAACAAGACAGCATGATTGAATAGCAAAGACCAAAGAACGTGCAGCATGCTGTTGCTACGAACGACAAGGGCCGAGAGAAAAGCAGCTTAATCAGTGACTCGCTTTCAGCCACTTCCACTCCACCTGCTTGCTCTTCTTGGCTATGCTCTCGCCAATAGTTCAAAAAAAGGCAGGTGAAGTTCAGACATTTCGTTTTCAGAGACACATGCAAAGGGATTCCTTTTGTTTCCCCTATCTACATAAAAACACACGGGTAATAGCAAAAACTATAGTACTCCCTCCGTATCCTAATTAGAGGACGTTTTGGACATGACCTGGATTACCAAAGGAGTCATTAACTAAGGGGTTAGTTTTCCTGCTTTGCCCCTATTAAATAAATAATTGCGGGTGCATTGCATGCATGAAACAAACGAAGTCCAAGTGGCTAGCTCGGTGAGGTCTGCGGCTTGAGGTCCCAGGTTCGACCTTGGGTGGCCACTTTTTTTTGCCGGATTTTGCGTGGCGCTGTTTATTTGGCCGCATGGCGATGAAACGAGGGGTCCGCGAGCGTGAGTTTGAGCGTGAGGGAGATAAAGCAGGCGTGCGGGGCTGCCGGCGATCTCTTCACTCGAGGGCTCCACAGTTAATGACGAGAGCATGCGAACCGGCGGCCATGTGAACGGGCGGCGCGTGCCTGGCTTCTAGGGGTATTCGCGTCCAAATGCAACGTCTGATCCATCGACGTCTTCTTTTCGCGCAAACTGACTCGAAGCCGGGGACGTCCCAAGAAAAAAACGATACGGAGGGAGTACTACATAAACACACATAAAGTCCTCGCGCGCGGGGTCAAAAGAAAAAATATGGCTATTTGCTATATAAAACATACATAAGCGGACCCAGCGCTGGATAGAGCCCGGGCAAATCTCACTGAGCCGGTTAAATTGAGTGTTATGAAGCTTCTAGCAAAGCTTTCTGTAATAGAGATTGAAGGACATAGCGGTACGACAGCCCGGGCAGGTGCCCAGGGTCGCCGGACCCTGGGTCCGCCACTGAAAACATATATGCATGTATGCTCCTACATTGCGTGGAGCACGAATGCACATGCGTACAAAGATTCGAATTTCACCGATCTTTTGTTTATTATTTATTACTGTATTATTTATCAGGAGAGAGAGAGAGGGGGATCAGATCAAACGCGTTTGAGAAAGAGAGTGTGTGTGTGTGTGTTTGATGATCAATCAATCACCCAATAACAAAAAGAAATTAATAAAGGCGCATCCATGAGATCTGAACGATCCAATCGCTAGTATAAACAAACATAAATCCATGTCTCTGCTCGTGTCAACTTTCTTCTTTAAACCAACTGCTTGCTGATGCATGAATGCGTGATGGCTTTTTTTGTTCTTTTGTTCTTTGAGAAGAAGAGGCACTTTTGTTTTTTAGCTATAGCTAGGCCTGTCACGGTCGCATGGGACGCGTTTTCTCGGCACATGCGGGCCATGTGAGCCTCGCCACTTGACAGTCGCCACCAATTATCATTCTGTTCGTACACGGACGGCCAAGTGCCGAGCTTTTATAGGCCAGACAAGGAAGGCTCATCATTTCAACCAACCGACCGGCCGTATTTCTTAGTACAAGATATCACTTCATTTCATTTCATGTCACATTACGTAGTTCTGATAACCAAGCGGAATATGTTGTCATTGTCCACTTTGAATTTGTGATCGTCCGGTTCAATTACCCCGGCCCCACGTCAAAAGTTCTTGGGGAACATGCAGGGAGAGAAGAGATTGCCCTTTTTATGTAAGTATAATCATCTTGTTAGTCATTTAGGCTAATTAAGAAGATAGGCCTAATCTCTTGGCAAGGCTATGATCGATGATTGATCTTTTAGTGCTAATAACTTTTTATCAAGAAAAATAAGTGATCTGTTAGTTGAGCTTCGTTGTTTAGAGGGGTAATAACATTTTACTAGCTAGGTAACTTATATCGAACTACTATTAGTTTTACTATTAGCTAGCTAGGGTGTTTGGATCGATGTACTAGTGATAATTTTATAGCTAACAATTAATTAGCACCGATGGACCAACAAGCCCTAAGTTAGAGTAGCGCCAGGGGACCTGAGAGTTACTGTACACTCTAATAACAACAATTCTAACCTGCTTGTATTATAGGTATAAAAAGTTTTTCTTGGTTGCACATACATCATGATTTTTTGAACTCTGTTATGAAGAAAAAAAAACAAAAAACAAGAAACTCCTATTAAGATTCAAAACAACGTGCTACAAGTTTATTACTCTACTGCCCCTCCATCTGGTTCCACTTTGAAAGTTCTTCTGGCAGGAAGCGGCGGGTGGCCCTATATTGTACTCCATCCATTCCAAATCATAAGACATTTTGCTAGGAACTTAGAATTTTAGATATAAAACATGAGGTACCATGTTAGTTTTTTTTTTTTTTTTTTTGTTAAGCTAGGCTTAATCTCTTGGGTACCTGTGGGATTGGAGTATTGTGTGCTCTAACTAAAACCATGTGCAACTTCATCAGATATCCAATCTTCTATAGCTAAAAAGTAGCGACTCCATCAGATATCCTATTCAATCTTCTGTAGCTAAAAAGTAGCATCTCCACCCAATATCCTACCCGATCTTCTGTAGCTAAAAAGTAGCATCTCCACCCGATATCCTACCCGATCTTCTATAGATAAAAAGTAGCATTTTAGGAGATGGGGCACCTCCTATATCTATAATTCGTAAAAGATCTCTTAAAGGAAGCATCATTTCTCCTAAATAAAAGAGAAAACCCCTCCTCTACCCCTAATAAAGAAATAAATACATAAGACCAGTTTTAGGTAACTTGCTACATCTATCTATATATCCTAAATTGATTAGAAGAGATCTAGCGGGGATGGTTTATATTTTGGACGATATCAAGTAATCTTTCGGAAAACGTTGCTATCCATAATTTGATAGTATTTAGCTTTAAAAAATGACAATTCAGAATTGTCTTCAAGATAATTTGATAATAAATCACATAAATTCATTACTCTTAGATAGGTTTCATAGAATTAGTTATAACAGAAAATAGTGGTCCAACCGAAGCACATTCGGCGGGGATACCTTTTATATCTCCAACTTGTAGATCCCACGCCTTTGAGCAAAGCAGAGTGACGAGCTATGGCAAAGGCGAAAGAAATGTTTCATGAAAGTACAAAAAAACAAAAAAAAAAAGGATAACAAAAACGCGATCGATCAGAACAATAGAGCAAATGCAGCAACATTCTTGCATGTTGGGGTTCCCTGAATTTTTGTATGGTAGTGGTGCCATAATTGATCCCTCGAATATGTCATGTAACCCTCTCTGCTGTTGTCGTGTGCATGAATTTGTTCAGTCAGTGCATCGCGTGCACACATGCGCATGGTCGCAACATTCTGCGATCTGGTGTTTCAGACAAGCAAGATCCAGATCAGGTACCTAGCCGATCTCCTTTTTCATTATTATTGTCCTGAATAAAAAGCATGGACTCTCTATCACTGTTCCTCTCATATACAGTATCGGTATGATCTCAATGGACGGGCTTGAGCGCTTGCTTGCAACACCTTCGTTTTTGTCTGGATTAATGATATGAAGATTAAATTGAAAAATGCGCCTTCTCGAGTTAACTAGTGTTGTTTTTCAGATGGACTGGACATAATTTCTGTTCACATAAACTGCTGACGGATGACCGTTAAGTATTCACTTGGCGAAAAACAGCCAAATACACAGTTCAGACTGATGCTTGACCAAGTTGAAAACGAACAGAGGAAACATTTCAGACTAGAAACGCCTGACTCCAGTTTCCTCTGCCGCGGATTGCAGCCTTGCAGATAGAGCACAGATCCGAAGCCTCTGCTTCAGAATTCAGAGCTGAAACATTGCAGAATGTTAGTACTACTACACAAATGCACGTGCATCACATGCCGAGCCCTCAATCTCATTTCCAGTTTGCTCAAAAGATACATAAATATACATGGTCATATTTCAGAGCCGCTCTACTCCCAGTGCTCTGCATCCCTTTAACACAGACCAGAGGAATGCATCGCAGCATGGCATTTCACGCCAGCTACATCACAGTTGCTACTAGTTTCCACAGACCAAAACTTGAACTTATCTTCCTGTGATACGATACACTCACAGACAGTGAAACCTAATCATCAGAATCCGACGTCAGATCCATTTCCGGGTAAAATGGGCGCAGCAACTTAGCAAGGTGCTCGCCCATGTCCTCGACCTCCTCCTTCCCAAAGCCCCAGTCGCGGAGGACCTGCGAGCCCAGCGAACCCCTGGCGACGCCGAGCCTCTGGAGGCTGGTCGACCTCCTCCTCTCGATGAAAGGCACTATGGCGCTGCTTGACCTCAGGCGTGCTGCCATCGGCACTGAGATTACGTCGAGCGAACCCTTTGGTCGGGTTCCTTCTGGGTGGTTGTCGCTGAGGATCTCACCCTGCTGGCCTACTCTGCCACTGAAGATTGACGGGAATGGGAGTGGGATTGGAAGGGGGCATGGTGATACTGAGAGATGGGAGAACTTTGGTTTTGTCGCCCTGCCTTCCAGAGCTGAACAGATGGAGTCCTTCACCTGGGATATTGAAGCTCTTTTCCCGCCTGTATTATCAACAGAATGTAGGTTAGCCAACTTCACTTTACTTTGTACAGCCTAAAGTTAGCCAATTGCAAAATGTCTGCTAATAAAGTCTTTATTTACAAAGCAAAATCTAGCAGAGTAATAAATGGTACAAATAAAACTGATACTATGGAAGAAGATAGCAAACCTGCATCTAGAGCTCCATGAACCACCAAGGATTCAACAGCATAAGGATCTTCATCCTCATCGCTGATTTCAGGGGTCAGAGAATGCAAGCTCCTCTGTATGTTCCTCAGATCTTTTCTATCTGGAAATTAGGAATGAAGAGTCAGCAAACGAGATCATTTTTTATTCAGATTCGACCAAGCAGGACATTCCTTGTGTCTGTGTACCTGTCAAAGAAGGGGCAGGCATTGCTACGTCCAGCGCTGTGATCATGTTCTGCCTGCCTTGATCAGATAATATGTGCACTAGCTCACCGATATCAAGCTTACCAGATGAATGAGCCGAATCTGAGGCCGGGCCCACATGTTGTAGCCTAAATGGAACAGATAACGAATGTATTGCTGCTGCACAAATGGCACTGGAGTGGAAGTGTTTCTCATCTTTTATAGAAAGCAAAGGTGACAAGTAACCTGAAGAGCCAAAGTCAAAAGGAAACACTGTTAGAGGGACACATATCAAGAAGCTTTCCCAAAAGGTACAAACAATTCTGTATAAACAATGTGACAGTGATAGGCATGCTGACAATAGGTGTATATGAGTTATAACAGAATGAGCATTGCTCACCAACAGTAGGTGTGTGTGAGTTGACCAAGGTAAAGGATGCAACATATGACTGTTTATTTGGCTTATGATCAAAGATCAGGAAATGAAACATTTGCAAAACTAAGGTCTGGTCCAAGCACTGCTGAAAGAAGCCTCAAATTACTGAAAAGGATCACAAGTTTTTACTGTATATTTAGTAGAATTATAAGGATTTCCACATACAAACATGCTACAGTGAAGAAGGGATAAGAGAATCACAAGTTATATGGCAGTCTATTTAAAAGATTATAAGCAATCGGGAGCATACTTAGAGAAGGCAGTCCTATTGGTACCATCAGATTGCAGGAGTATGAAAGTTTCGAAAATGACACAGCATCATGCAAAGATCTTATGATGGTTTCACGCTGATTTCTGGAAGACCCATAGGAGACTGGATTCCGCACACAATACAGCAATACAGGCGTATTTGTGTAATCATCAGCAATTCTCTCCAAAAACTGTGCAGCTACACTGGCAAAGCCTCCAGAATCATCCACAAGAAACTGGATACCCTGTAGTAAATCAAGATAAACAATTTCAAAAGTTGAGACCTCAACGGAAAAGGAGATAAAAAGTTCTACAAATTCACTAAATGTGTAAGCAAACACAGCCCATAGTACAAATAACAAACTGCATTGATAGTTTGCTGTAAAAATACTAGACCTGGATATGGTCGCATTCTTCAACAAAAAACCTTAGCCTCTCATTCATCTCCTCCATTTGAGACCATTCTGAAACCACCTCCTTTGCAGCCCCGTAGTTATCAAACTTGTCAAAGTCAGTCCATGATCCATACAACTCATACAAGCTCTGAGGGTGATACTGAACTTTAGAATAATCAGTCCAAAATTTGACTCCATTCTCAAGACTTTCGACCAGGTCCTTATCTTCAACATTTTCTCTGGCATTGCTTCGGCCATTGCTAGAGCTTGGGTTCTGTTCTTCTTCAGATAAGCTTTGTAGGAACAAGTTCCACTCATGAGGTTTTGCTACTGATTTTGTTACATTTCCAGACCTGCAACAATTGGGACCAGTTATCATAAGATTCAGGCTCCTATCATATTATGTTACAGATTCGTGCTCTCTCATCACTCAGACTTAAATCATCACTACACTAACATACATCTCATAGCAGCAATTGTACAAAAAGAACAGTTTCTTGATCATGGGCTTTTGCAGAACTGGATAGTTTTGTACCCTTCAGAGAGAAAAAGAGCTACTGAAGGTTAAAATGGGGAAGATCAAGGCTGCGGCAAAGATGGTGTTGTGGTTACCCAATGTAACCAGGGAGACTGCCTGAAGTTCCACCGTGGTGAAGCTGAAGATGTTCCTGATTGGGGTGAGTCGGCTGGTAAGTTGTGCTCCAGGTTCTGTTTTTTTTTTTTTTTTTTTTTTTGTTATCAGCGTCTCT
Organism: Chrysopogon serrulatus; assembly: GCA_015844335.1. Taxonomy (NCBI): domain Eukaryota; kingdom Viridiplantae; phylum Streptophyta; class Magnoliopsida; order Poales; family Poaceae; genus Chrysopogon; species Chrysopogon serrulatus. The sequence goes on along the minus strand of JADLZL010006288.1, from coordinate 44,155 downwards.
TTTAAGGCTGTTTTTCTGGGTTCTGTTATTGCTGCAAGGTGAAAGGTGCCCAGGTTTCCGGCTAGAGCTGGGTGTGGTGGTCTTTAAACTCTGTGCTGTAATGGGCATATGGTCTTTTGATTTTAATTGAAAGGCCAGGGCATGTGCCCTTGAATTCTATAAAAAAGGCAAAAGTTGGACGATTTTCCAAGAATAGGCAGATGTCATCAAGCAGTTGGATGAGTGTATGCAATGCATTTCCATGAACATGCAGATGTCATGAAGCAATTCTCAAGCAGCAGGATGAGTGTATGGAATGCATCATTAGAGAACTCGAGAATTATAGTATTATTAAGAGGCTAAGACTTGTCGATTGTTTCTTCTGGCACTGCACCAACAGTTTTCTACTCCCCTGGTTCTAACTTGTAAATTGTTTTGGTTTTTCTAGATACATAGTTTTTACTACGTGCCTAGATAGTATACATTTAGGTGTATAGCAAAAGTTAGAACCAAGAAAAGCCAAGACGACTTACAACTTACAATTTAGAACGGATGGAGTAAAATTTTATGACCAGCTGACTTTGTCTATTTATCAGAACTATAAGCAGCTAGACATACACATGTAAAGCTTTAGTCTGCAGTTAGTGCATTTTTAGCCTCATTGCTCAAACAACCCAAAACAAAACCAAACAACTGCCTAATCATCTTCAGCTCATAAACGTGCATGAAGAGTATAGTAAGGAGAAAAATGAAACATAGAAGTAAATTGTACAAGTGATAGAAGTTAGAACATCACTTGCCATGTGAAGATGTTGGGCTGATCTGCAGTAGCTCTGCTCGAACCTAGAGTACCAGAGGAACTTAACGAGCCAAGAGACCCTGCAAATGTCACCACCACGTTATTTACACCACCAGAAACAAAGCAACACACAAAGTGAACAAAGGAAGAACATGGTCAATCAACCAATTACCTCGAGAACCGACTGATACCAAGCGAGGGCAGTAGGTGGCAACGCCCTGAACAAGTCGAGCAGTGTCAGTGAATGAACACTGAAATAACCAAACCACCACTTAAGGAAAAAAAAAAAAAAGGTGCCCAAGGGAGTGAGAGCCTCAACTACCTGGTGTGTCTCGCCAGCACGGTACAGGACGTCCATGTCCAGCGCGGCGGCCGCGAATACCGGGTCTGCACCAGGGTCGTCGTCCAGCAAGCCCAAGCAGCTCATCCTGCGGAGTGGAACAAGAAGGTAAATTACAGAGGCGTCATCGAGCTCAGGCACAGCGAGTGCAAGGACTCAGGGAAGGAAGGATTTCCCAGCGAACCGAGTAACTAATCACCTGGAAGTTCCAAAAGTGGGAGCCGACGAAGTTCACGAAGCCGCCGACCTGCACGGTCACCACCTCCCTCATCCCAGCCAGTGGCGGATCCAGAAACGGGCTGCATCCCAGGCTAACTAATATAAGGCTCGAAATCTTACTAGCCGTAGAATAGCGCTATTGGTTCAAAGAGCTGAAACAATAGGCTCAAACAATAGAGATTCAATACGCGGTCTTTTTTTTTTTTTTTTTTTCTCAACCCGGCTCTATTTAGTTCCAGCATTACTCTTTGATCCATAGTATCTTTCCATTCTAGTGTTCTAATTTCTGTAACCTGTCCTAAGATTAAGATATGAAATGTTGCAATTGAAAACTTAAGATTCAATAAACAATGGAAATCCATGATAGGGAGTAGGGAGTAGGGAGCAACTAGCACTGCATCCCCTCTCAAATCTGTACCACTGTAGTTCTTAATTTCATGTACCAACTACATGCTGTAATTTACCCCCAAAAAAATTGCTAGCACTGCTTCAGCATTGGTCGAGTTACACTTGGTTCAGATGATATCTACTACTTTAAAGTCTATTACTCTTGACTGCTGATGTTTTTTTTCCCTATGGTTCCTTTGCCTATAACAATGCAAATGAGTCAACACCCTTCTCACCTGCCTGCCGCTGGCTGCTGCCACCTGCGGACCTGCCAGAGTGGGGGGCGCCGGGGGCCTGGCTGCCTGGGCGACCGGGAGGCGGGGACCACGGTGGCCGCCTGGCTGGTCACCGGCCGCCGCCGGCGCGCCGTGCGGGGCGGGGGCGGGGGCGGGGGCAGGGGCCGGGTTGCCGCCTCGCCAGGACTCGGGAGCCGGCACAGGAGGAGTGCCGACGGCAGGAGGGGCTCTGGATGCCTCTGGACGCGCGCTCAGGTGTGGGTTGGTTAGAGTATTCGGGTTCGCCGGATGGGAGCCTGGGGAGTTGGCTCTCGGCGTCGGCGGCGGCGGTTGTGAGAGGGGGACAAAGAGTGGTGGGGTGCGAGGGCTGGCTCATCCAACGGCTGCTGATCAGATCGGACGGCCAGCAGTTTACGTGGTTCTCTTTTAAATTTAAACTTAAAAAAATGAAACAAAGGCAGTCAAAATTAGTCAGATTGGCGGCATTCCATAACTTTGGTGGACTTGCAGGTAGGCAAGCCCGATCCTAGTCAAACTAACTCTCTCAACGTGTCTTGCCCCAAAAAACAATCTGAAATATATCATTTTAAAATGGCTCACATGCTTTGTTCAATGTTTTTTTTAAAAAAAAAGGCTAGGTTCTAGACAAATGGCGGCTCAGGTGTGCCTATACGTTTATACTCCCTCCATCTATTTATCGAGTCATTTTAGGGTCATGTACAGTGACTAAGAAGGGGTAGCACATGCAGATAATTGAATTAATTCCACTAGTGAGAGGAGCCGCATGTAGACGGTTATATTAATTAGGCCAATGAGAGGAGCTGCATGTATTTGGGAAGATATGAAAACGGTGGTCCCTAGCTTAGACGACTCCGACTCTTGGAGAAATTTTTTCAGTAAGATGACTCCGATAAATGAATGGAGGGAGTATTTTTTTTATTCATAAAACAGCAAAAATGCATTTAAAGGACTGCTGAATAAAGGAAAACTAGCATACTACTTCAGTACTCTCTTCCTCCCAAAATAATGCACATTTTGTATTTTGGAGGAATCAACCGATCTTAAAATTTGATCGAATATACAAAAATATCAATATTTATAATATTACATAGAAATTTAGCATTAAAAAGTAGACATTATTCGGTAGTATCTGCAATACTTCATCTTTTATTTCATCTTTAAGTTATCATACTTTCATACAAAATTTGAGCACAAACCTCTATGATGCGAAAAAATGCCTAAATGAGGTGGTGTTGCTCACCTTAGACGCCGCCTTTTTTTTTTTACATAGACGTTTTGGTAGTATCTTGGACAAATTAACAATATGCAAATGAGAATGTGTGTACATCAGAATCATGATGAATATATAGCTTGTTTAGGGCATCGAAAGAATCAATGAGATGGAACTATCATACAATTTTTTTGGGGTAAAAACGTAATATCTAAATTAAAAGAGGAACAAACACTATAAACAAAATGACGGAGTAGCATCCATCTTACATCTCATTGTTTTTTATATAAAGGTGGAGAACTGTATGACTAGAGGGATTCAATGTGTGTTGAGCAAATATGATGCAAATGAAATTTAAAGATTGGCAATTATTTGTCATGTCTCGTAGACAAATGAGCGAAATGCATGCCCATAGACTGCGCGGTGGGCCTCCAAAAATTAGGGACCTCTAATCAGTAGTAATTGATGAAGAATGCAATCCTTTTGATTAAAAAAAGATAAATAAATGATTGAGGACGACGTGAAGAGAAATCCAGAAGAGCGAGCCTCCCCGTGATCGATTTGGAACCTGGTTCCCGTCTGAATAAAACAGTAAGGCCTGCACGGCGATCGGGAAGCCACGGATCCGATCTCATCATTCATCGTTCTCATGACTCATGAGGTATCAATGTCTGCTGACCCGTATAAAACACGCAAGATCAAATTACAGTTGAGCAGCTCAAGAAAATCTCAAAGGATGATTGAATCAGAGCACAATCAAGACGGTAGGCAGGTATCCAGGATGGATGAATCTGCATCAGATTGCAAGAAACAGCAGAGATGACAATAATGTAAATTTCCAAGTCAGGCAGCAGCAACGCTAGCAGTCCTCATCCCCGTTCCGTACATGCGAAAAAACGAAACCGATCGATCTCCATGCCATGAGGACGATGCGATCCAGCCTCAAGATTGTACAATGGGATGTAGAAATAGCAACATCTCATCTCATCTCATATGCCACACTCTCGATCAACCCCTACAACAACACGAAGCCAACACAACTCCTCACTCAGATCAGTTCATCACATCCTCCTCTGATCTCTTTATCAAACAAAAAAATCCTCTCAACGGGCTGTACAAAAAAATGCCTCATTTCTGCAGTGTGTCCTCGTGATCACCCACACGCTGCACCATCTTCTTCTATACTGCTGACTGTGAGTGATGTGAATCGTGATCCCCATCTCGTCCAAGGAGAAGCAAAGGATCATCAAGACGACGATGCCTTTCTCCCGTGCTGCTGCAGCTCCCAGCCGTAGCTCTCCGACCTGGCGCCGCCCTCGGCCTCGTCGCCGCCGTCGCAGCTGTCCCCGGCGGTGGCCCTGCTCGACACCGTCGCCAGCTGCAGGGGCCCCTGCGGCGACCCGGACTGCGACTGCGACTGCGACGTGCTGTGCTGCGACGTCGCGTACTGCTGCTCCGGCGCTGATGACGACCACAGCCCGCCCACGGCCGCCGCACCGTGCTGCTCGCCGCCGTCCGACGTCGCACGCCGCGTGTGCAGCCTGTACTTCTGCAGCAGTGACAAAAAGAATTACTGCCTGTGAGACTCTGAGTGATTAGAAAACTGGATTTTTTTTTTTAAATGTCATAGTTGGAATTGCCCAAGAGGAGGAGGAAGAAGAACAGGTTTCATTGCGTTGCGTTACCTGCAGGTGGCTCTTGACCTCGTCGTTGGTGAGCCCGTCCACCTTCATCAGCTCCCTGATCTGCTTCGGCGTCGCAACTGCAGCAGGGACACCGATCGTACAGTCAGCACAAATTCAGCACGAGGACTCGAGATCGAGATCAAGGAACAGATACAGGCAGAGCAGAGCAACCCAACGATCCTGACCTTGCGCGCCGCCGAGCCGCTGCAGGGCGGCGACGAACCGGCGGTGCAGCTCGGGCGACCAGCACCTCCTGGCCTTCCTCTGCTGCGCCTGTGATTGCTGCTGCTGGTGCTGGTGATGGTGCTGGCGCTGCGCCCCAGCTGCGTCCGTGACGGCGCTGCTGGTGGTGCTCGGAGCAGCGGCGGCAGCCGACACCGGCGGGGACGACAGGGACAGGTCCGCGACCGGCATGGCGGCGGGCTTAATAACCGCCGCGTCGTCCGATGACCTCGCGAACGTCGGCAGGCGAGCCAGTGTAGGCATGAACGCGGTGGACACCTGCTGTTTCGGAATTTGGTAGAACATGTTATTATTATTACCAGATGGCATGTGGTGTAGTACTAGTAGTACATTGTTTGTAGTATACGGAGTACTAATTAACATGCGTGCATGTATATTCACAAGTTTAGTGCTTTTATATAATATACAAATACACATTTAGCTATAAATTTGGGTGAACAAAAATGACTAGATTAAACATTTAAACTAGACTAGGCTTTGTCTTGTTGTGAGTAGGAGATCTTTGAACTTGAACTCATGTTTAACATGCTGATGAGGTAGCAAAAAAGGGAGGAAAAAAAAGGTCTCAAAACAAACCCTTTTAGTCTGGGTTTCTCCCGCTGTAAATACTACTCGCAGTAGTAGTAAATCAAATATTGTCTTTGAAACAAAAATGCTGTAAAGATTATTCCTTTTCTACTGGGGGTGTACTACCATATGATTCCCCTACTGGGTACAAAAGTTCCTCTGTTTTTGGCCCACAGTAGAACTGTGCGTGCATATCACACGCTCTCCACATAAATTCGCAGTAATCCCAGTCGAAAGAAATTCACCCAAGTGCCAGTGTTGTTGTTTTTTTTTAAGGGGTTGAATTAGCTACTCATGAACCTACTACTACGGAATTAGCAGTGAATTTTGCTAAGCACAGCAACAACGAATTTATGCACCAAAAAAAAAAAAACGTCATTTTTCCTTGATGAGTCCCACCGGTGTTTCCGTACCTTGTTGTGGGCGGCGGCGGCGACGCCATTGGTGTTGGCGGTGCTGTCGTCGTGGGTGGTGCCGCCGCAGCTCCAGAGCTGCGCGGAGCTCATCCAGCTGCGCTTGTCGTTGGCGTCCGCCTCCGCCTCGGCGGCCTCCTCCGCCTTGACGGGCCGTCCGTCCTCTGCCGCCGGCGCCTCGGCATCCAACGCCAAGAGGTCGGCCGCCGGACCAGGCGGCGGAGGGCGGTGCTGCGCGAGCTCCTCCTTGAGCCACTCGATCACTGCGCGAGCGCGAACGCACCGGGGGATGAGGAACGGGAGAGGCACGGCACGGGGATCGATCACCGTACCGTACGCAGGTGGCGGCAGGGCTTGCAAGGTACGGCGGCAGTAGAAGGAACAAGCAGGAAGACGTGGCACGGACGTACCGTCGGCGACGAGGTGGACGCTGATGGGGAGCTCCCGCCGGAACACCTCCATCTTGGCCTTCTCGGCCTCGAGGCTGCGGACGCAGTCCCTGAAGCGCGCGGCGCGGTCGGCCGCGGAGCAGCGCGACGCCGCCGCGCGGAGCGAGTCGGTCACCGCGCGCGCCGCCAGCGCCCGCAGCTGCTGCTGCTGGTGGTGCTCCTCCGTCTTCTCCATGCGGGGCGCCATCATCGCCGGTAGCCGAGGAGGGGATCCACCGTACGCACGTTGGTCTACCTGGACACGTACTGACCGGTGCTGGTTGCGTGCTGCTGGGGGGAGGGGGAGGGAGAGGGACGACGAGGGACTGGCTGGGCAGGAGGGGGGAATCCTCCTCCTCGGTGGTGGTGGGTTTATAACCGGAGCAGGAGGAGGAGAAGATCCCCTCCCCGGGGAGGAGGGAGGAGGGGTAGAAGGGTCATTTTGTGTGGGTGGGAGGTGGAGAAAAGATGCCGCTCCCCTCCGCTTCGCTTCTGCGGTTCCGCCTGCCGGAATCCGGATGGGGTGGGTGGGGTGCGTGGAGACGAGACGAGAGAAGCAGTGGCGTTTCGTCGCGTAACAGACAGGCAACAAGAAGAGGCGTCCAGAGACCGCTTCCCTTGAATCCCTTCCCTCCTGGCTGCGGGCTGCGGCGTCCGGGGAATGGGAAGGGAATCTCTTCCATTGCTGGCCCACATCGCCATCGGCCGGCCATCGCAGTAGTAGAGTTTTTCCTTATACGCCCCTCCCGCATCTTCTTATCTTATCTTACCACCGGGCCCCCTCTGCTTCCCAACAATTCCTTCTACACCCTTTGCCAGATTTTTCTTTCTTCCTTTTCCGATTCTAATTTAATGTACTCTCTTCGTTATTCTTTTACAGGGCAAGCACAGATTTCATGAGTTGGTCAGATTTTGAAATCTTTGACCAGTAACTTAGCTAACAATTTTAATTATTATATATACTGTAAAACTTAATATAATTCGATCGGTGATTAAATGTGCGGTCCAAATACCACAAATTTATAAAATATATAAATAATATAATATATGACATAAATAAATGCTCAAAGTGTCGTTTAGGATATCATGTTGTCTCTAATCACATCTTACGAAAAATTGATAGGGGTAGTAATAACCAGAGATAATCCACGCTTACCCAGTGGCGGATCTACTTGGTGGATGTGGGGCCACCTGGCCCCACAGGTTTTGGCAAAACTAAAGGTAATTTGCTGTAGCATATATAGTTTGGCCCTATAGCTCCTACTAGCTGGCTCCACAGGGTTTGATTTCTGGATCCACCACTGCGCTTACCACACAAAATCTTTTAATTTTTCTTTTTTGTGAGGACGGACGGGCCTGTCACGCAAAATTGCGAAACATGAGGGGGTGGCGGCATGCATGGCAGCATGGGTTGGTTTTGATACTTTGGTCTCACACGTCTCGTCTCTCTCTCGTGTCTGCAACGCAAGATTCCCTCCCTCGCCCTTAGCTTGATTGTCGTTAGCCACGAGCTTCTGCTCTCCACTTCCACCGAGGAATTATCCTGCCGCTGCTTCTGATTCGTCTGCGTGCGTACGTGCCTGCGTGTGTCCAGGTCCCGTCCGGGAAGAGGGAGGTTCGTGAGGGGCGCTTGTCACCCGAGGGCCAACCGAATACACGATCGTGTTATCAAAAAAGAAAAATGGAAAAGATTTTCTTGAACACATATCTCCAAAATTTCCTGCAGGTTATATACTCTCTTCCGTCTCTAAAAAATTGTTTTAGATATAACATGTTGTAAGTTTGATTTAATTTGTATAAAATACGTTCAACATGTATATCTCTAATACATTTTTAAAAAACTATATTTAAAGATTTGTGCAATAATATTAGTTGTGTACTATAAATATTAATATTTTTAATATAAAATTAGTTAACGTTATTTTTCAAAAATCAAGAACGACTCTTTTTTAGGATGGAAGAAGTAGACGTTTACTAAAATCAACATATGAGATTGATGTAAAAAAAAAAATTCATATGTGAGATTTCTGCTTTTGGACTATCATCATCGTTATATCTGTCATACATATTCACCTTACTCGGTCTTCAATTATGCTGCCTTGATTTGTTAAATAGTATATACTGAGCACAATATAAGACATATAGTACGTAACAGAATGATTTCTTATAGATAAAATTGCGGTGGCTAATAGGTATGCAAGACTATATCCTAGGCATCCCACCGATCGTGCTTTACTTCAACTATGATTCGTGAGCATTCTACGAGCAGAGCACTTAAATAGCGACACGTTGGATGTCGAATGGAGACGCTATTGGATCTTATCGAGGAAGATAAGATAAGAGCATGTTGTCATCCATGTATTAAATAAAACAAACATGGAAATCGTGGATGGGTCTGGTTGTCAACTTTGTCATCAGATGTGAAGATAAGCCACGCTTCTCATATTGTCAAACGCCATAGTACTAGGTTTTACCACATGTTGTTATTGTTGTTTCAAATGGATCTCTTTTCAATTCCCAGAATATACTTCATCCCCTCATGGTCTCATATCAAATTACTACACTAACACCACAACCTAGCGTTGGATAGTACTAGTAACTCGTTGTAGCTCTTCTATCAAGGGTTTTTCTTTCCAAGCCTCAACTCCAAGTCTAACTTAAAACACATCACCTGATTGATCAGTTTTATTTAGGTCAAAAAACATGATACACATGATTTATTCTAGAAAAAATTGCTCTATTTTTTACATGTGAAAAACACCGATATGCTACATGTATTATCTATGCACAAGTAAACATCAAAGTAGCACAAGGGATATCTTCATGCCATCATCCCCTGTCACCCTTTGAAAATTAGGAGGTTTGCTCTCGTGCCCTCTTGGCCTAAGATATAGCAATAAATGCAATTTTGACTTCACACAATATTACCAGACATGTACCACCATGATAACAAAGCTATAATCACGTAGGACATCGAGTACATACACTACACGAAATTAAATAGCACTTAATGTTGAATTACTCTTACAAAGTACTCATGTGGTACTAAGCTGTAGTACTACTATACTACTAATCACAAGGACAACCAAGTTTTACTCGGAGAGGGTGAGGTGTCGAATAGACATGACACTGGATCTTGCTAGTACGGAGAAACAGTTGAAGCTTAAAAATACTAACTTTATCATTTTTTATCAGAAACGTCTTTTTTAATTTATTTTATAAGAAAAAGTAAAAAAAACAGCCTATTGGATTATTGCTACGCCACATGAAGTAGCCTGAGCTGAAACTATTTCGAACCTGACACTGATTCATCAGGGAGTAAATTCAGTCGTCCACGTGGCAGTACGGTGGATCAGGGATCTGAAAATGAAAAGATTCCATATGATGCCGTGGAGGGCGGTTGGAGGAATTATTGGCAAAGGGATAAGGATTCCATGTAGGAGTATGTGAGTGGGCCAGGGGGGAAAGAGAAAGAGAGGTGCAGCAGGTGCATTGCTGTGGGTCAGAACGAGATCTCCTTGGGATTTTGTTTTCGCCATTGCTGACAAGACACGGCAAGAGAAGAGATTCTCTCCCTCCCCTCGCAAGCTCAAAGGTGCAAAGCGACAAGCCAGACGTCACATTGCCCAAGCTACAAAGATTCTCCATCCCCGACCCGGTCATGTAGAGCTAGAGCAGGAAGAAGAGTATCGCTATAGATTTATGCTGGTAAAAATTTTGTTAAATTTTATCATACTTCTAAAAAGTATTGGCAATATTTGTATATTCCATAAGTTTGTTATAAAAATATACTTGATGATTTGCAATGATGCTAATAACCCACCATAAATATTAATATTTTTATTATACATAATATTTAATTCAAGTTGAAAATATTCGGCTTCACGACACTCTTTAAAAATCAAAGGGATTATGTACTAGTAGTACCGGTAGAAATGTTCTAATGCCACCAAATTATGAAATGAAAATATGCCTTTTCTTTTTTCTGACTATCATAGTCGTTGATGGCTTCTAGAATCTGGATACAATTAAATCAAGTCGATTTGGACCTAATATATTGGTTGCAAGCAACTTTACTTAAATTTTAGCTGAAAGATGTTTCGTTACAAGACACCGGTTGCTCTGAGACTTGAAAGTTATTATCTCCGTCCTTTAGGAAACGATATAAATCTAGACATGATCAAAGTCAAAATGTTTTAAGTTTAGCTAAGTTTATAAAAAAATATTATTTACATTCATAAATCTAAATAGGCTTATGACTGTCCAAATACATTATTTCAAGTCAAAGCGACCAATACTTATTTAGTATGGTAAATATCATATAGTTTTATATTAAATTTTGGTTAAACTTTATGTTTCTTTTGACCTAGCATTGTTCTTTTGGATGGAGGAGTATGTTATAGGGAAACAGTATGCTAAGGGAAGGGTAAAATGAAATGTAGTTAAGGCAAACAATAACATTAATCGCTCCCACTAACAAAAAAAAAAAAAATAAAAAATAGAGTTGGACAAATGGTTTTGTACTACACAATGCAAAGAAATAACAAGAAAACTAAAAATATTGGTCTCTGCCCCTATGTGACATGTCATTATCCTTACCTTCACTAGGGTTTTTTTTTTGTCTCATTTCCTCCTAAGATGGTAGCATTTTCAAGCACAACCTAGAGTTTCATATATTCTATTGTTAGTTATTTTTATTTTCTGATTTTCTAAAACCTGCATAATACCCACACAGACAATGGAAAATAGGAGAACAATGGTCCCGAATATATTATTCCCTATCCAGAATAAAAGTTCTAAGACAAAGACATTGACCCAAAACCATCCATTCCCTAGTACATGCGTAGAGGTCCAAGCATATACCAGGTCCCCTCACTAGTACAGTTTTTGTTTGCAACCATGCTTTTCATTTTTTTTTATAAATATACACACATTTCATTAAGAGGGAAGCAAGCATATATAACACAAACGATAAATCCTGCACTTATTAGAGATTAAGGGAAAAAGCTAGAGGAAGCATAAAAAAAATCACAGAAACCACGTATTGACAGTGCACTTCTTGTTTTTACATGACATCCACATATAATTTGGTTTACTTTTGTTTTGTGTTTGCTGGGATGATTCTATGGGAAATGGTTGATTGGAATTTATTAGTTGGACTAAAATGTTTATTCAGCTCATGTTTAATAAGGTTTTGCGCTTCATATTTTCAATAACTTCCTCTTCACTATTGTGGCACCTAACCATACCCAATTTCAGGGGCCCGTAGGTTAAATAAATTTGCATGCCCTTTGCAAAATATAAATAAAAATGCATCCACTCCCAATAAAAAAAAGCAAAGCACCGTTTGGGATGCTATGGTATGATGAGCCTTGGATCTGAGGAGATTCTGATGAGCCCCCACATGCCTGCCTTTGCACGCAAGGATGGCATCGGTGGATGCATGCATGCATGGCTCCTCCAAGAAAAGGGGTCAAGAATGTGTACAATCGTGTTCACATGCCTTTGTTTCGACGGATCGGGTCAGGTTTTTATTCTCCTTGGATTCTTTGCTCTGGTTTCAAGGAGTGTATCTTGCCGTACAAACGAATCTAAAAAAATATATCAGTTGAAAGAGAACGAATATTCTTTTTTCTGTGGAAGGGAAAGAGAGAACACTTTTTTTTTTTTTCGTGTGATATACTCTTAGCAGATGATCGGAAAATTGACTAACTTTGTTATAATAATAATGCTGCAAACCATGGCACCAAGAGCCGTTTTTTTTTTTTTTTTTTTGTTACAACAGCTGTTTTCAGATACTTCAACATCCTAACTCCTAAGTTCCTAACATCACTTAAATTAGGATGCAGTAAATTTTGTTCAAATTGCTGCTCTATATATTTTTGTTTCTGGCATAGAGTCCAGATTCCTTGTGGTGTGCTTTACGCCAAAAAGAAGATTTCAACATGATAGACTATTCCACTAGATGTATGCATGTGGCGGCATTACTGTTAGTCTATATGTAAGTGAATACCATATATAAACCGACCGCTAACATTAGTTTACAAATGGTGGTCCTGCCGTCTAATTAAGGGTTGGACATCACTCTAAACTAATAAGTCTTTATAAAATCAAAGACCCCAAAGTGGCATTAGTTAAAACAATCGAGCACACAATAATTGACTGTAAAGTCAGTGGTTTTAACAAGTTTGATTCTGCAAATCCACTAGAAGCCGAATGGTATATAAACGGGAGGCGTTAATGAGTGAACGATCGTGGATTTGGGAAACACATAACTCTTATTTCTACGCCGTCCATGTCCCACTGCCTCTTCACCTCCCCGTCGCAACCACTTCAACCCAAGCTTCCTAATAACGGGATGCCCTGCCACTTGCCCTGTGATGTCTTTGCCATCATCTTCGCCCACCGCCCATGACTCTAGTGGCGACCTCATTGCCTCGTTGCACCATCAGGCCACGGCCTACTATCGTGTCATGACCGCTGCTCTGAACTCCCTTCTCTAGGCCTGATGGTAGTTGGGAATCCTAACTCTCAACCTCTATTTCTCCTTGCGGTGGTGCATAGGAGTGAGCTCAGTGTCGCGCAAGTACGCGACCCACCACATATTTGAGTTTGTGATAATTAAACATAGTCAAAATAAGTATCTCTGTCCCAAAAAGAAGTATAGTTTTGGCTTTGTCCTACATAAAACCAATTTAAGTTTAGAAGAACATGTATATAAAAAGGTACCAATACTTACGATACTAAATGTGCTTTGTTAAATTTATCATGAACTATATTTTCATATATTACACCTGCACTTGTTGTCACAATTGTCCATACATTTCTTTAGAAATTTAAATTAAACTTGAAATATCTTGACTTAGGACAGAATTAGAACTACACTTATGAAGGACCCAAAACGGCCAGAGAGGGGGGGTGAATGGGAGCCTCAAATTTCTTTCGAAACTCTCGACCGCACCGTCCCAAAAATCGAACCCCAAAAAGCAAAACCACAAGCGGCGGTAAGATCACGACCTAACAGGTAGGTGGATACCCTTGGAGATGTCCAAGAGGTACAGCGGATCAACCGAGAAAGATCGAAGACAAGCACTCGACGAAACTTCGAAAAGGGGCGCACTCGAATCCTATCGAGAAGGAAGGAGTGGTCAATCCAAAATACTCGAGTCAACTTGTGACAAGAGTACTTGGATACGGCACGTGATGCTAGAAACCCAATGCAACAAGCGGAAGTCGAATCGGAGCTCGAACGGTCAAGAAGCGAACAAATCAGCTTTCAGGTCTTCATACCGGACCTCATACCGGACGCGTCCGGTATGAACCGACCTCGCCAAAGACGCACCAATCTTGGGAGAAAAATGGAAAATCCAACCAAACGGTGTCCAAAAATTATGAAATTTTAACCAGAGGTAGTAGACACCCTAACGAAGCTTTCCACAGAATATGAGATCAAAAGTCCAAGGTTAGAATACCGGACACGTCCGGAATTTACACCGGACACGTCTGGTATTTCCTGCACAGAGCAACTTTGGGAGAAAAATCAAAAACCCAATCAAACGATGTCCAAAAATCGTGAAATTTTAACCCTAGAAACTAGACACACAGAAGAAGGTCTCCACAAAATTTCAGCTCAAAATTCCAAAGTTAAGTCTACCGGACGTGTCCGGTATGCACACCGGACGTGTCCGGTATCTGCGGACAGAACCCTGGAAATTTCGATTCCAAAGCCAAAACTCAATCAAATCAACTCGGATTGACCTGAGATTTTGCAGAGGGGTTCACAAGATAGCTCTAAGACTAATCCATGAAGATCACAACCCCAAACTCACTGCAACTTAGGAAATCGACGAAATTCAGTTCTAGGTCAAGTTTTCCCCGAAATTCTTGATTCTACCCGATCTGTGGATTCGTGAGGATTCAGATGAAATCCTTCGGTGAAAAGGATCAACCCACGACCATGATCAAGTAGAAACAAGTGGTTTGCAAAGAGATGCACCACAGCTCGAGAAATCAACTCGGGAACAAGTGGGGAGAAAGGGAAAAACGAAGAACACGAAGAACAACAATCAAAACGCGAATCAACACATCAATCTGACCCCACGAGGAAACATGGAGGATTCGGGACCTCCATTCCCATGAGTAAACTTGGTTCTTACACTAATTGCAAAGATTAGTGGACCTCTCTCTCACTTAGCACCTAGGAGAAAAAAACCTAGAAGGGATGAAGGAAAATGCAAATGGGAGAGGTGAGGGAGATGGGGCTCCCTCCACCTTACTTATCGACCGGGCTTATTTCATTTTCCGGTTTTTTGCCCCCGATACAACTCGAGCAAACCGCCTAGCCCTAGGGACATTGCGGTCCAACTCGAACCGACTTCGATGCAATCTTCGATCCGACGGCCCACCGCGCCTTCTCACCGGTAGCCGCCTCGACGCGAACTCCCGATGCCGCCACGTGCCGTCCGTCCGCCTCGGGACCTCCGCCCCAGGGTTTTGAGGCTCAACCCGTAAAACCCGCCGGTGGTTTTGAGGCCCAAACCACCGAAAACCTCCACCGTTGGTTTTGAGGCCCAAACCAACAAACCGCCCATGTCCTTGCACTTGTCGAAGCCAAGTGCCGAGAACGCGATCCCGCCCGGCGATTCCGGGTCCCTCGGTCCAAGTGTCTCGATCGTCCGCCCTTTCACCGCTCCCGGCCCATTCGGGGCGCGCCCCGCCATCACTTGACCTTCACCTCGCCGTCGGCCACCGCCTCCATGCTCGACACCGCACAACACAAGCCAAGGTACATGTGGAACTCGTGGCTTTCACCACCGTCGATAGCACCCCATCCGAGATGCTAGTAGTTGAATCAATCACTCATCATCACAACCGAACCACAAGTATGAACCTTGTGTTCGCAATCTCCCCCCTGATGAGTGCATTGTTCAACACCAACACACCACGGCCGAGAAAAAAAATAGAAGAAGAAGAAAAAAAGAAGAAAACTCACCAAACGACCAAAAGCCAAAGAGAAGCCAAATAAGGTCATTTGAAGCAAGCACAACTTGGTCCCCAAAGACATGGGCAACGGCTCGACGCAACCAAGCAAAACATGGCTAGCCCTCAAGAAGAGGCGGCGGGCTCAACACCGCTAGCCAAGCAAGAAGCACTCGAAATGCTAGATCCTCCGAGAAAGAGGCAAAGGCTCAACACATCTAGCAATAAGCAATGCAAAACAACTCCCCCCGAGCAAATGCATACATGAGTGCACACAATCTTCTCCCCTTCTCCCTTTGAGAACTAGTCTCACCCTCCGAGAAGACAAATTAATGAAGACATGTCAAGTGACTCCCCCCCTTGACATAAGCATGTGATGTGTCGCATATGTGTGTGTGTGTCAAATTTCTCCCCCTTGTTGAATAATGCACACAAAGAAGCCTAAAATGCAATGACATGCACAAATGCAGAAAGCTTCAGTATATAGCAATCGAGTGAAAAGATGCTCTAGCCGGTAAGACAAATGAGTATAGCAACAATATACAAGTGCTAGCAAATGCTCAAACCGATCAACTAATATGAAATATAAAGTGTAAGCGATTTTGAGCAGTTTTCAAGCATGTCAAAGAGGGGTTCACCACCAAAGATAGCACATAGCAAGCATAAGTCGGAAATCAACCTAGTGCTAACAAGGATATACAAGGTGAACTACCCCAAACAATGGTCACACATCATGTCAAAGACGAACCTAAGACTTGTGTTTTTCATTAAATTTTATCGAGTTTGCGGCTTAGCACAAGAATTAGTCAAAAACATGTGTGTGCGAGAGGTTATCTGTATTGTCAAGCCTAACTTTTCAACCAAGCGGAGCCTATGTCAAAAGACAATCGGGAGCTCAAAGCAATGGCTTCGGTCATCCACTACAAGGCTCAAGTTCATCCAAATGTGCAATTGGAAGCAGCTCGATACCTTGATGTGGGACAATACGCACCCCATCTCGATCTTTTCATCTCACTTAGCTTAGTTATCAAATTTTAGCACAAGTAAAGTGTCTAAGCAAGTGAATGACTCAAAGCATGAGACATAGCAACCTAGCATATACAAGACAAAGATAAAGGGATCTCAACATCCTACACATGCTAGGTACCATCTCAAGCGGTGAACATTTTCAGATTTCAAGAAGCTTAATCAAGTTCACATTAGAAAATCATGCTCAACTCATAATATATACCGGATGATCAATAAGAGCCTAAGCCGACAAGCACCATAAAGTACTCACAAGGCATACTAACAAGAGCATAGTTTCATTCCAAATGTTATATACATGAAGCTCAAAATGCAAGTATATCACAAAATGCAATGCAAATGCACTATCATACAAAGACAAATCAAAACCTAGACTACAAAAAGAAACTAAAACTAGTGTACAACAAACAAAGTGCTTCCCTCCTCTAAAAAGGGAAACACACACCCGTTCTCCTCGCAAGCGAGCAAAAGTCGCTTGATCGAGGGGCTTAGTGAGAAGATCCGCAAGCTGATCCCGGGTGGCTACGTGATGCAACTCAATGTCGCCTTTCTCTTGATGATCACGGAGAAAGTGAAAGCGAACATCTATGTGCTTGGTCTTAGAGTGAAGTACTGGGTTCTTAGCAACACCGATGGCACTAGTACTATCACACGTAAGGGCACTCTAGAGAACTCAAGACCAAAATCACGTAGGGTGGCTATCATCCAAAGCAAATTGAACAACAAGCGGCAAAGAAATGACATACTCAACCTTCAGAGTGGATTGTGCAACGCTAGACCGCTTACGGGATGACCAAGACACAAGGGACGAACCCAAAAACCGACAAGTCCCCGACGTGGACTTCCTATCTAAACGGCAAACAAAAAAATCAGCATCCGAATAACCGCAAAGAGAGAGCGAGGAAGAAGCGTAATACCAAAGTCCAAACTCGGGGTAAACCGGAGGTACCTCATGATGCGCTTCACCGCTTGACGGTGAGATGTGCGTGGGGAAGCCCGAAAGCGTGCGCAGAGGCATACAAAGAAATTGTATGTCGGGTCTTGTTGCCGCCAGTACAAAGAACGATCCGATCATACTCCGGTACTCCTTCCGATCGATCGCTTCTCCATCCTCGTCGGGCCGCCGAGGGTCGTCGTAGTCGACATGGGCGCCCGAAAGAGGCTTGGCCTCGCCCATATCAAACTTCTTCAGACGTCCTTTGTGTACTTGCCTTGATGCACGAACGTCCCATCCCGCGTTTGCTTGATTTGAAGGCCGAGGAAGAAAGTCAACTCGCCCATCAAGCTCATCTCAAACTCCCTGCTCATAAACTCTGCAAACTTGGCATTCAAAGCATGAGAAGAGCCACCAAAGATAATATCATCCACGTATATCCGAACCAAGAGAAGGTCACCGCCTTTGCTTGAGGAGAAACAAAGTCTTATCTACCGATCCCATCCTAAACCCCTTCTTAAGCAAAAAGGTTTTCAGCCTATCATACCACGCTCTAGGAGCTTGCTTAAGACCATACAAAGCTTTGTGCAACTTGAAGACATGGTTAGGATACTTGGGATTTTCAAAGCCTGGGGGTTGCCTAACATACACTTCCTCCTCTATGTACCCATTCGAAAAAGCGCTCTTGACATCCATCCGAAACAACTTAAAGCCCTTAGCAAAGAAATAACGCCAATGCAATGCGGATTGCCTCTAAGCGAGCTACGTGAGCGAAGGTTTCCTCAAAGTCTATCCCCTCTTTTTTGGCAATACCCCGAGCAACAAGTCTAGCCTTATTCCCGACAACCACCCCATCTTCACTCGCTTGTTCTTAAACACCCACTTTGTACCTATGGGATGACACTGAGGTGGAGGAACTAAGACCCGCACTTGGTTTCTCTCAAAGTTCTCTAACTCCTCATGCATAGCATTAACCCAATCGAGGATCGATAAAAGCGTGTCCAACATCTCGGGGCTTAAAAGAAGCAACAAATGCGTAATGAGCGAAGTGAGAGATGTGATAAGACTGACCGCGTGACTCGCCGGGTCAATATCACCGATCATCGCCTCGAGCGGGGTGGCGACGCCGAATGTGTCGTGGAGCCTCTCTGGAAGAAGTCGCCTCCCCCCAACAAAGCCACTGGTGCCTCCTCGTGCTCGGTGGCCGCAGCCGAGGAAGCCGCTCGAACGGTCCCTAAGAAGTGGAAGTAGAGGGGTCCGGACCGTGAGCTGAAGTAGTCGCCGCAGCTCGATAGGGGCAGCCGGTGGAGTCGGCTCGGGATCACCCCAATCGGCATCGCCCCGCTCCTCCTCCACAAAAATGCTTTCACCAAGCTCTTCATCACCGCGCACGCTCAAAGATAGGGGTTGTACAAGGCATAGTTTCATCGAATGTGACCTCACAGTCTCCACAACACGGTTAGTTTCAAGGTTAAGTACTCGATAAGCTCTAGAATGCAAAGCATAACCAAGAAAGATACCGTCGGAGGACCTGGACTCAAACTTGTCCAAATTACCTTGTTTCAAGATGAAGCACTTACACCCAAACACCCTGAAATGACTCACCTTGGGTAGCCTCCCAAATCGCAACTCATAAGAAGTTTTCTTCGTAAAAGCACGGAGAAAGATGCGATTAGAAACATGACAAGCAAAGTGTTGATTGATTGCTTCGCCCAAAACCTCCTAGGAGTCCTATGCTCATCGAGCATCGTCCTAGCCATCTCAACAAGGGTCCGATTCTTGCGCTCAACAATGCCATTCCATTTGGAACATAAGGTGAGGAAAAAAAACTGGTGCTCAAGACCCAAAGACTTGCAAAAGGTTTCAAAATGAGTATTCTTGAACTCTGTGCCATTGTCACTACGAATAGCTCTCATGGCATTTTTAGGGAACTCATTTCTCAACCGAAGAATCAAATCTCGAGCATGTGAAAAAGCCTCATCCTTACTCTCCATGAAAAACACCCAAGAGTATCTCGAAAAGTCATCCACAATCACTAGCACATACCACTTCCCACCTTCCGACCGAACCCGAAGCCGGACCAACTGTGTCCATGTGAAGTAGCTCGCCGGGTTCCTTGGTCATGATTTGATTCACAGTGAGTGAGAAGCGGCTACCATCTTTCCATGACGACAAGGGTGGCAAACAAGATCCTTCTCAAATTTCAACTTGGGCAATCCTTGGATTAAGCCAAGTGAGCTCAACCTAGAAAGAAGGTCAAAGCTCAAATGACCAAGTCTCCTATGCCACTTCCAAAGCTCGAAGAGAGGATCCGCCACCAAACAAATGGAAGAGCCAAAAGAGTGAGAAAAATCAGCTCGAAAGACACGGCCAAATGGAACGATCCGACAAACAAGATCTCCCCGAGAATCGAGAACTCGAGAAAAACCATGTTTAAAGCGCACTTCAAAGCCATCCTCAAGGAGTTGCGAAACAGAGAGCAAATTAAAATGCAAGTTCGAGACCAAAGCAACATCCTTGAGAACAAAGCTCTCGTTAACCCGAATGGTTCCACGAGAGACCACTTTACCTCTACTATTATCCCCGAATGTGATGTACTCTTTGTGTTGCACGGGGTCGAGGCCGGAGAACCATTTAGAACTTCCGGTCATGTGGCGCGAACATCCGAATCAATGAGCCATGTGTTCTCCAAGCCTCCATCCTACATCAATAGAAAGACATAGGATGAGCAAATGGCACACCACCGGGGTTAGTAAACCGAGAAGGATACCAAGTGATGCATCATTTGCCCCGAAAAAAAGTGTTAGGAAAAACACCAAACATGCCATGTCCCATTTGAGGAAAGCGATCACCACGAGAGGGAAAACGTGGGTCCGCTAGAGCCGTGGGACTCAAAAGCACCGCCGTGAGGTTCATAGTCATATTGACCACGACCTGAACCCCGGCCGTGCACGACCACCACGTGGTCTCGCAACCCGAGGCCTAGCACCTTGAGGCATTGCACCTCTAGGCCTAGTAGTGCGCCTCGAACAGCGGTACATGTACGCCATGGGGAGGACGGTACATGTTCCTAAGTTGTTCAACTCAAACTCACGCTTCTCATCTCTCTTCCTCCTAAAGCAAAAACTCAACCAAGTGACCATCCCTATGACAATACTCACAATGGTACACCTCTCTTTAGGTGTTTGGCTCACTTTCTTGTGGGTATGGTTCACTCTTGGAGGTGGCTTGGCTTTGGGAAGGGGTTCCTCGAGAGATGGAAGGGAGTGTGTCAAGTGGGTTCCTTAGGTGGTTCGGTTTTTGGAATCCACACTTGTTTCTCGGGGTGGAGCTCTTGGAGGTTCTTCAAACACTCCATCTTTGGTGGGTGGCACAAGTGGCTTAGGTGGAGTGATTTTGAGTAGCTTGGGAGTAGTGGAAGGTTTTTCACTCGGAGGCACACCACTAAACTCACCAACTTTGCCATAAAGATCATCACCCTTCCCACCTAAAGCAAAGCCTAATCCCGGTCCACCAATTCCCCTCCTCGAATTGGTTGACCATCATGCCAAGTTGCGGCTCACCGCAAGACACCCAACTCAAGATGGTCCGAAGGTATGTGTTTTCCTCCTCGGTACGCACCTTGTCATGCCGACAATTTGCAAGTTCAAGTTCTAAACCCTCACAAAGAGCACACTTAGCCACACTAGTGCTATCTCGAGTTGGCCTTTTCAAACAAAGCAAGTTTGGCATTCTTATCGCCAACTTAGATTGCAAGTCCGAGCAAGACTTGCACGCACTCAACGTAACAGTGAAGCATGCACACTATCAAAATCATCAACCAACTTAGCGCATTTGGACCGCAGACTAGCAAGATCAGCCATGTAAACGCTACAAAACTCACACTCGGCTCGTCGACACACTATGGGAGTGTTCTTAACTAGCTCAAGCTCCTTAAGCGCATCTTCTAGCTTAGCCTTGTACTCTTTTCTATCCCTAGCAAAGATGCTTAAGCAACTTATCTTGACGAAGCAAAGTGGCGGTCAAGTCATCAACCTCGGCGACAAGAGCATCGACGGAAGGTGATACCTTAGATGGGTCGTCGTCATCGCCGCCGGGAGCATCGCCGTTGCCGCTCTCCACCTCGTCACCAAGTGCCATGGTGCGTAAGCCTCCGTGGGTGGAGTCGGCGAGGAAGCGTAGTCCGCTCAGCTTGTCCTCGACCTTCCTCTCGGACTCGCCGCCGCCAAGAGGAGGAAGCATGCTCGTTGTCGGTCGAGGTCGCCGAGGGAGGCGAGGAAGGCGCGCTCTCTTGCCTTGAACTTCTTCACGAACTTGCGCTTCATCGCTTCCTTGTCAAAGCCTCCCTTGGACTTGTACTTGCCGGAGGTGTACTCGCGCTTCTCCTTGTGCTTGTCGGAGGTGGACTTGCCGAAGGAGTGCTTGTTTCGCTTGGGACAGTTGGCGACGAAGTGGTCGGGGTCGCCGCATCCATAGCATCCATCCTTCGGTCCACCTCGCCGACGATTCAAGCGGTTGTTGTGGAACCGCGAGAACCGGCCGATGACGAGGGCCGCCTCATCGCCTCCGAGCACGTCCCAATCGCTCCTCTGTCCACCGTGATCAACGAAGACAAGGCAAACATCGCAGAGGAGGGGTTAGCTGAAGAACTAGTGACACCGTTATTCCGACACCAGCGCCATAGTCGGAGTAGAGGGGTTGTGAAGTTTGGCCTGGATCTGGTGGTCGATCTCACCGACTTCAGCTTTTGCCAAGAGCTCGTCCACACGTGAGGGTCTCGTAGTTCTCGCGACTCGAGAAGAGCTTGCACCTTCGCATCCCAAACCCTCCGATCAAGAGCATGTAACAACTTCAAAGCTCTCTCATGATCGTCATAGGGCAAGTTTGGCTTGTTCGCACGCATCTTGTTGACAATGGTCCGAAAGCGTGAGAACATAGAATCGATGGTCTCGCCATCAAGCCGCCGGAAACTCTCATACTCCCCGCTTGTATGTGTCAAAGAGTCCGGTCTTAATTTGGGAGTCCCCTCGTGATAGCTCAGTAGCTTCACCCGCATCTCTCTAGCAAGTAGTCAAGTGTCCGACACGCCAAACTCGCACTTCGAAAAGACTCGAGAAGAGAGCATTACGTGCCTCGCTATTGGCATCGTGTTGTTCCATTTGCTCCTGACCAACACGAGCAGGGAGAACAACATAAGCCTCATTCTCACAAATTTCCCATACCCTCGCACCGAGACTCTGGAGATATGCAGACATCCGAATCTTCCAGTACGGGTAATTGGTTCCATCGAAAAACGGTGGCTTCCCTGAACCACGAGCCATGTCGCCTTCTCATGGGATCAAGAACCGTTAAGGTGGAATGATCCTTAACCTGCTCTGATACCAATTGAAGGACCGAAAACGGCGACCAGAGGGGGGTGAATGGGAGCCTCAAATTTCTTTCGAAACTCTCGACCGCTGTCCCAAAATCGAACCCCAAAAGCAAAACCACAAGCGAGCGGTAAGATCACGACCTAACAGGTAGGTGGATACCCTTGGAGATGTCCAAGAGGTACAGCGGATCAACCGAGAAAGATCGAAGACAAGCACTCGACGAAACTTCGAAAGGGACGCACTCGAATCCTATCGAGAAGGAAGGAGTGGTCAATCCAAAATACTCGAGTCAACTTGTGACAAGAGTACTTGGATACGAAGTACGTGATGCTAGAAACCCAATGCAACAAGCGGAAGTCGAATCGGAGCTCGAACGGTCAAGAAGCGAACAAATCAGCTTTCAGGTCTTCATACCGGACCTCATACCGGACGCGTCCGGTATGAACCGACCTCGCCAAAGCACGCACCAATCTTGGGAGAAAAATGGAAAATCCAACCAAACGGTGTCCAAAAATTATGAAATTTTAACCAGAGGTAGTAGACACCCTAAGGAAGCTTTCCACAGAATATGAGATCAAAAGTCCAAGGTTAGAATACCGGACACGTCCGGAATTTACACCGGACATGTCTGGTATTTCCTGCACAGAGCAACTTTGGGAGAAAAATCAAAAACCCAATCAAACGATGTCCAAAAATCGTGAAATTTTAACCCTAGAAACTAGACACACAGAAGAAGGTCTCCACAAAATTTCAGCTCAAAATTCCAAAGTTAAGTCTACCGGACGTGTCCGGTATGCACACCGGACGTGTCCGGTATCTGCGGACAGAACCCTGAAATTTCGATTCCAAAGCCAAAACTCAATCAAATCAACTCGGATTGACCTGAGATTTTGCAGAGGGGTTCACAAGATAGTTCTAAGACTAATCCATGAAGATCACAACCCCAAACTCACTGCAACTTAGGAAATCGACGAAATTCAGTTCTAGGTCAAGTTTTCCCCGAAATTTTGATTCTACCCGATCTGTGGATTCGTGAGGATTCAGATGAAATCCTTCGGTGAAAAGGATCAACCCACGACCATGATCAAGTAGAAACAAGTGGTTTGCAAAGAGATGCACCACAGCTCGAGAAATCAACTCGGGAACAAGTGGGGAGAAAGGGAAAAACGAAGAACACGAAGAACAACAATCAAAACGCGAATCAACACATCAATCTGACCCCACGAGGAAACATGGAGGATTCGGGACCTCCATTCCCATGAGTAAACTTGGTTCTTACACTAATTGCAAAGATTAGTGGACCTCTCTCTCTCTTAAGACCTGCAGAGGAGGAAAACCAGAAGGGATGAAGGAAAATGCAAATGGGAGAGGTGAGGGAGATGGGGCTCCCTCCACCTTACTTATCGACCGGGCTTATTTCATTTTCCGGTTTTTGCCCCCCTGATACAACTCGAGCAAACCGCCTAGCCCTAGGGACATTGCGGTCCAACTCGAACCGACTTCGATGCAATCTTCGATCCGACGGCCCACCGCGCCTTCTCACCGGTAGCCGCCTCGGCGCGAACTCCCGATGCCGCCACGTGCCGTCCGTCCCGCCTCGGGACCTCCGCCCGGGGTTTTGAGGCTCAACCCGAAACCCGCCGGGTGGTTTTGAGGCCCAAACCACCGAAACCCTCCACCGTTGGTTTTGAGGCCCAAACCAACAAACCGCCCATGTCCTTGCACTTGTCGGGCCAAGTGCCGCAACGCGATCCCGCCCGGCGATTCGGGTCCCTCGGTCCAAGTCTCGATCGTCCCCGGGCTTTCACCGCTCCGGTCCATTCGGCGCGGCCCGCCATCACTTGACCTTCACCTCGCCAGTCGGCCACCGCCTCCATGCTCGACACCGCACAACACAAGCCAAGGTACATGTGGAACTCGTGGCTTTCACCACCGTCGAGAACACCCCATCCGAGATGCTAGTAGTTGAATCAATCACTCATCATCACAACCCAACCACAAGTATGAACCTTGTGTTCGCAACTTATTTTGGGACGTAAGTAGTATCCACGTACAAAACCTTATTTTTCATGCATCAAACAACTGCAGTCAAGCTGTTAGACAAAATCTTAAATCCGACAAAACCTTGTTGGCACAAAGACAATAATTTACAATTATATTTATAGCCAGACAAGAACAAAAAATTAATATGTTATGACACAAGACAAATAACAAATTGCAAAGCAATAATTTATCTATATTAGTTGGTGGTACAAGAATGTTGTTTGAAATCATATTAAAATTCAGGCGCGATAAGTGGTGAACTAACAACTTGGTGTTAAATTATCATTTAGTTCACCTATTAGCCAACCTATTTAGATGAACTAAGACTAAAATTCATATGACTAACGATTACTAGTCTATTGTATCTAAAAAACAGCCCCGAGTCTCCTCATCGGCCGGTCATCCCCTGGTAGGCTGGTGGTACACCACCCTACCCTACCCTTGGAAAGTTGAAATGGATGATGATGAAGCATCGAATGGAATAATTGAGGAGAGGATAGACCTTGGTGGATGGCATTGTTGAAGGGCCACAGCGACTAGATGCTGCCTCCCTTTACACGGACCGTGTCTTTTGGTAGAAAGGCACATGCATGCCGTGGCCTGCGCACTCGCACAGTCAAATTATGCGGTGATAAGGCCATCTAGGGGCATGCTGCATGCAAGAGATGAGATACAATGAGATGAGATGAGGCCAGCCAGATGATTCCTTGGGATGGACCAAGTAAAAGCAGATGCTCAGGCCACTTGCCACTTTGCTAGTTGTTGCTTCTGCCTTTTGTGTAATCCTCTAGTAGTCTAGAAAGAAAACAACATCTCGATCGTCCTTGTTTGTTGCGACCCGTGTTTGTGCCTTGTCAACGCACAAAAGGTGGCTAGACTTACCCACCCTGAAACATTAGGTACAAGTAGAATCTGGTAAGGCGGGCAAACTGATAATATAAGATGTTACATTGTTTTTTTTTTGGGGGGGGGGAGTGGTTAGATGGATGTAAATGGTTGCAAAGTTGTTATAGCCAAGTGTGTTGAACTGTTGATGCATGCCAAATCCAGCAACCATAACCAAACTCTTAACTGAACCAGATAAAGTAGACTACTAACCAAGTGAATATTTACAACCAAACATTATCTATAACTGCGATGATGATGATGCTTGCAAAGAAAAGGAAAAAACAAAATGTACAGCAGCACCAATGCAAGCAGAAAATGGGGGATATTCATCATTGTACTAGGTTATCACAAACCGTACAGTTCATGAAGCTTGCATTGCAGCTATATATATCTATCTATCGGGATCCTTATCGTATCTGCAGAGATCGATCCATGGTGGGTGTGGGTGGGTTGCAGCCCCAGCTAGGCCACTACTACTAGACGATTACCCATCTCTCATCTCTTCTTTCCTGGTGCTGTTGGGCATTGTTGGTGCTGCTGCAGCTGCTGGCAAATAAAACTTGAGAGCCAGATTTCAAGACTGCCTTTTGCTGTCCCCCTAAAGGTGCCCTCTCCTATCCTGATTCCTACCCCATCTTATCTCTTGCCGCCACTACTAGAATTGCAGCAGGTTTGTCTCCTCTCCTGGCCGGCCATTCTCTTTCTCTTTTTTTATACATAACCTCTCTGGAATGAATCTGCCAGAAGTAGCACATCTGTAAAGAAATACAGTAAATATATACATATATAATTATCTCAACTTTTGTTACAAGTTAACAAAGTGGTGGGTTTGATTCTAGCAGATGCTGTTAGATACCTAATTCTGTTACTAGTAGTTCTGAAAGATAGAACTTGCACTAAAAACTTCCAAGCATGAACAATGCTTTCTCTTGCTGCGAGTGGGTGTATTCTAGTTGGTGCCAATGACCAGAGTCCAAACAGGACAGGATACAATAGACATTCAATGATTCAAAGTCTAAACAGCACATTCAAGTCAGTAGCTAAAAGCTGGACCAGGAAGGAGCCGATTGGCCAATTGCCCCCTCAGAGATCCCAAGAGCCACATCTTGACCTGGTTGCAATAAATAAAATCTTCACATGGCATGAGAACATATCTTGCTGGACAAATTTGAAGGGGTAGGCAGAAGAATCTTTATTTCAGATCCCCGGAGATTACTCCGAAGACTTGTTCATCTTGTCCCTCTCTCTCTTTCTCCACATTCTTGCATTATTATGCAAGGGGTTAGTATCTTATCTTATCCTATCTTAACCCCTTCAATTTTTTTTTTATAATGGGTGTAGTACTAGTAGTGAGGCGTGAGATCATATCCTAATCCCTAATCTCCTCCTTTTGGTTGGGCCATGGAAGCTTGGAGATCAGATTGAGATGCATGCAGTCCAAGTATTCAATCCCCCCTTATGCATTGTGTGAGAGGGTGTTGCCATGGGGCACTCACTCACTCACTGACCACCCCAGATTCTCATTAGATTGTGACAGGGCACCAGCTGACTTAAGTAAGCAGTAGTAGTACAAACTTAGTGATGAGTTTATGCCCAAAGTCATGTCTTGTTTAGTAGGTTGCAGTTGGCAATTGGCAGGCAGGGTCTTAAAGAATATGCAGGGTAGGATCAAGATCAAGCACCGATCAACCAACCAACCAATTACATACAGTACCTCAAAAGCAAAGCTGCTGTAGTAGTTGCACCCTGCCAAGAGCCCAATCTCTGAATTTCAAACTACCAGTCTGAACTCATAACAGCATGCATCAAGCACAAAATCTATGAATTTTTTTTAGGGGTGAAGTTTACACATATATTTGCATTGAGACACCAATCATGCAGGAGCAGTATCTTGCTTTGCAGTTTTCTTTAACAGAAAAAAGCAAAGATGTGGAGAATGGAATGAGAGGCGGCTGGTAGATTGTTACTAGGAGTATAGTACTACAAATACCCAAAAAGAAAAAGAAATCAATTTTTGTGGCGAACTAATAAAGCGCCAAATTATGACGTCCTTGGAAGATTCTGCAGGACTGAACTAGACTGATAAATTTGTATGGTTCCCCTCGGGAAAAAAAAAGGAGAGGAATCGGAATCTTGGGGTGGCGGGAGTGGCACGCTGCGGGTGGTGTCGGTCTCCGTCCCGTCCGGCACGCTGACGTGGCCAGCTGTCAGTGAGACAGAGGCATCGATTCGCCGCATAGCGGGGCCCACCACGTCGGTGCCTGTGCCTGCCTGATGAGCCTCACAGAATAATCCTCTTAGCCTTGGAAAAGGTAGCAGGCGTGCGTAGTACATCAAGATCAAATTCCACTGAAATTTACCAAAAGACGCTCTGTGCTGTGCATGACCAACACAAGTCAGATTCAGCTGAAACTTAACTGTAGTGTGTGTACAGTAGTACTATCTTCTAAAAGAGTTTGGATTGAATTCCAAGGGTGTGACCGGTGAGAATTTCTCAGTTCTCGGTTTGGTTTGGATGTATTTGATCAATCCATATATTGGAATGGATTGAGGTGTAACTTCAACTATTTTTCACCTCAATCCATTTTATTGTATATTGATTGAGATGAATACGTCCAAACACAACCTCAATGTTTTTTTTTTTCTTTTTTAGGTCAATGTGGAGGTTTGCATACACACAGACTTTGTACCAGTGTCTAGACTAGCATATATAATTAGGTATTAAAAGGAGTAGTAACGTTAGAATGGGAAGAGTTGGCATGTTGGGACGGTGACGATATGTCAACAACATCCAGAAAGGAAGAACTAGAAGTTGTGATGCGTTTCCTGCATTGCAATCCAGTGGGTAGAGGAGAATATTCGAGTGGCCAGAGTTGATGGGCATGGACCATCCATCCGTCTATTCTCTAGTCTACTTTTATCCTACCAGAATTTTTGTCGCTTTTTTTCCCAAGAAATAACTGCTGACGTAAAGAGAGTATCATGGGTTAGTATCATTAGAAAGATATTTGAATTTAGTTTTTAATAAATTTATTTCGAGATATAAATATTGTTCGTATTTTCTATAAGTTGACTCCAACTTATGGCACACACATCTAAAATGACAAGAATTTTGGAATGACGAGAGTACAGTGGTAGCTTTCGGGAGCAGGTGGTGAAATTCAGAGTTGAATGAGAACCAGGGAATTCAGATTTCAGAATGACCAAGCTAGCTGCTAGAAGATGCCAATGCCATGCCGTCTCTCTTCTCCACAGTCCACAGACTGTACCGTGTAGTATGTGGTTGTGGACTCTGACGAAGATTCTCTTGCAATTGTCGCCTTCAGAGATCAGAAAAGAATCTCACAGGTTTAATTAGGTCCTGAAAAAGCTACTAGCAGCACCTAGTAGCTTTACACTATTTTACATGCTTTGCCTTTGCCTCATTGGCATTGCTAGTACAGTAGCACGACTCCAATTTGCTAATCTCTCTCTCTCACACACACACACAAGCTACTCAAGTAGGAGTACTCTGTGTGCAAGTTGCATGGACCAGATTCGAGATTCCACGGTGGTAGGGCGGTAGCAGTACTACCATTTCTCTGCAAACAAAACGAAAAGGACCGTGCACTGTGTGGAGCACAGCACAGAGGGGAATCTCGTGAAGTTTCATCCTGGTTTTCCTTTCCGAGGAAAACGACCTAAAGAAGCAAAAGGAAGATGCTGCTGGGCATGCATGATCAGATCCGTTTGGGTGAGGTGAGAAGTGAGATCTCCATTGGAGGCCACTACCGGTCCACCACCCTATAGCGCTGCTGCACCTAACAGCCTTATCTACGCACCTCATGCATCCAGTGGGCTGTTTAAATGGAAGCCCGAAAAACAACTTATCCACCGGTGTTGGTAGCGTTCTCATGCACTCAATTTTAGACGCTAAAGATGTAACAGCTTCGCCTGGAAACAGCTAAGATCTATTCTACGCGTTGAATAAACCACATCTGCTAATTGACTCTCTTATTTTCATCCTCGTTTCACGTAAAAGGTTCGAACCAGAGTTAACAGCCTCCTATAGGCCCGGTATTTAAGCTGGTTCGGCTCCTTCTCAGTTTCTTATTTGGGACTAATGAAAGAACTATGCGGACACTATAGTACCCAAAGTGAAAGTATCGCGGAGCTATAATACCCGAATCTGGCTCGGCTCCCTCTCAGTTTCTTGTTTGGGACTAAAGAAAGAACTATGCCGACACTATAGTACCCGACGTGAATAGTATCGCGGCACTACAATACCCGAATCTGGCTAGACCCACTTTGGTGCTACAGTAACTCAACAAAACTGGAAATCAGCCTGCTTGGCCCATTAGTGGGGTCTGAGCTACACTCACCCTTGAGGATGAGATGACGTCGTTGAGGGCCGAATCAACCTACTCAAACAGGACAAATGTCCAGGATCAACTCTCTTGGCCACGTTGATATTTGTAGCTCCCCATCCGAAATCAACCTACTCAAACAGGACAAATGTCCAGGATCGACTCTCTTGGCCACGTTTATATTCGTAGCTCCCCATCCCAAATGCTATGCTCCTGCAGAGCCATGCGCAACCTGTCCAAGCTCCCAAGCCATACACAACAATGAAATCGTGAGAGTTGGCTATGAATACCATTTGTAATGGCCTGGCCTCGACTAAGATCCACTCTACATGTTGAATGGACCACACCTGCTAATTAACTCTCTTGTGCTTTTGTTCTCGATTCGCCCAAAAGGTTTGAACCGGAGTTAACAGCCTCGCCCGGCATTTAAGCTGGCTAGGTTTCCTCTCAGTTTCCAGTTTGGAACTCAAGAAAGTACTGTACTGATACTACAGTACCCAACGTGAACGGTATCATGCAGTTACCCCGCAACTACAATACACACACCCTGCAGTCCTTGGGTGAACAGTACCCAACCCAATTGGAAATCGGCCTAGTTGGCCCATTAGTCGGGTCTCACAAAAGGTTAGGGTCTATTGTCTGGCCAAACATTGTTGGGAGAAGGCTTTTACCCAAACAAGTCTTCAAGACGTGTTTAGATCTTAACCTTCTTGGCAGCTAATCCTATAGCTCTGGGCATTCGAATCGGTCGCCTGGCGACATTGCCTAGACCAGGCAAAATTCTAAAAGTTCTGATGTCAACATTCAG
Source organism: Chrysopogon serrulatus (assembly GCA_015844335.1). Classification (NCBI taxonomy): domain Eukaryota; kingdom Viridiplantae; phylum Streptophyta; class Magnoliopsida; order Poales; family Poaceae; genus Chrysopogon; species Chrysopogon serrulatus. The sequence continues at coordinate 13,232 of JADLZL010006288.1, read as the reverse complement.
ACATGTTCCTAATCTAGCTATACTCATGGCAGAAGAAGTAGGTTGCATGGCTTTTACATGACAAGCGAAGTGAGATAGTTAGTTAGCTCACACATTTTTTTAAGATTCATATTTCTATGCTTACATTTTTTTTATCCTAGATATATTTATATTTTTTTAATTTGTATGTGCTAGCAAGTTGAGTTGGCTGTTGAGGATGCCTCTAGTGTGATGACTCCTTTCTTGTGTGGCAGCTTAGTGGTGTCCTGTCCTTCGTATTTTATAAACCATTTTTTACTTCTTTTTTAATTGATTGGTAGAGGTTTTTTTTTTTTAGAAAAAAAAAAAAGATTTTTTTTTACTGTGGAGGAAATTTCGCTTTTTTTTTTACAACAAAGGAAATTTCGCTTGTGCAGGGGTAGGGAAATTATTGTGCCTCTCAGACACGGTGCATATTTTAATAAATAGCTAACACATGATAATACAGTATAGTTTTGCCAAAGTAAAGCTTCCGTGAAAATCACTTACTAGTTCTCCGGTACGTGACCCTTGATTTTGATTTACAAACATTTTTCTGCAGTTTTATTTATGTGTGTTTGCTCGGAGTTCTTTTCTTCAAAAACAGAAGAAGGAAAAAAAAAAACTAGAAGAAGATACTGTATATATTCGCAGGCCTGCTAGTGAGGCCCAACTTGACCAGCTACGAGGATTGCATATTGTTTAGCCCGTTCAAAAACATATCAGTGATGGCCCGGACAGAAGGACCAGACACAAATTTCTCAACAAAACCTCCAGTCCAGAGCACCAGACGCAAATAGAAGCAACGATCCGTAACAAAAATAAAAAGGCACTATGGCTTCTTTCATTGTTTGGGACAAAAATAAAAAGGCACTATGGCTTCTTTCATTGTTTGGGTCTCTCATGAATGGCATAAAAAAGTAACAGTTATCCGATCAAAAAAAAAAAAAGTAACAGTTATGTATCTAGATTGTAAATTAGGATTTGGACCAAAAATTTGCTCGACATATTGGGTACGTTGTTCTATGGTTTTTTATGTCTACCTCCACTAATTTATTCTAGAATGTTATTGAATTCATTCAAAGGCAAGAGATCAGTTTGCAAGTATTTTTAACATAAATATAGTTTTAAACTAAATAATACAATACTTATTGATGTTTAGTTAGTTCTAAGGTTCACACGGTGATCGGTAAACAAGAAAACCTCCTCTTATGACTTCACTTCTAGCTGTGACATGATATTCATGTAGAAGCATTAGAACTAACACTGCCCCAAAACTAGCAACTTTCTATCCTTAGTCACTAACATATCCCAATCTATCACCTTTCTAACCATAGCGATATATATCAGCCATTGTGGAGATCATCCATGCATATTCATGAACTAACCTATGGTGGCATGTGTAGTTTTGGATGGTGCCTTTTGGGCTTTTTATTAGAGGCACATTGCTTGCATGCTTAACATGGGATACTAACTATGTTGATGTTTATCACTACATATCGACAACTTGTAGGCACTGACGTCCACTCAAGCTACCAGTTTGTAGAGATGACAAGTGCAACAGGTTTAGTTTACAAGCAATGCCCCTCTTGCTTTAGTTGAGTAATCCATGATTTTCCGTTTAAAAGGGATATTACTGGGTACAGATTATGCTTGGTCGTCGAATGGTCACAAAGAGACACATTTATTGTACTCTGTTGCTATAGGTGTGTCAATAACATGCTTGACATGTAGAAATGATAGTGCTCACAGTTTCCATCTCAATGTGACATCTTTCTAGACATAATAGCACTAGCTTATGTTGTTGAGATTATCTATATATAGGCAACTAAACATCGGGTTAGTGCACATTTTTCAGATGTATAGATTAATGACATCTCTATTTTAGATTTTATTTGAGGTTCATTACATGCATGACACCAAGAAAATATACGACAACATTTGCCACTCAAAGAAGTAATTTTTGGCGTACACGCTAGCTATAAAAAGTTGGATATATAATAGACTTGCTCACACGATTATGGGCGAAATTCCGCATCAAAAGCGTAGCCATTCTATTTTACGGTTTGATTGTAGCACTAGCATGAATCACGCAAGAGGAGCATTACTTTGCGGTTTCCATGAAAACGTACCATGTCAAGCCATAAAAGGCGCTGCCACATCCTAATCTAAATAGTTGCGTCTAGTCATGTAATGATGCCAATTTATATACGTTACTAAGATCATCTGTAGCCAACTAGCTAACGGCGGGCTTATCTATAAACCATGGATGCCTACCCTAGTGGCACCTCCTTTGGCTTCCGTTAACGCACGCCGTATATGTGACATCCAAAACAACACATGACAAATGACGCTTGCCAATACAAATAGACAACCTTTAGACACCCCAATTCCGCTTTAGATACAGGTCTCTATACGACACATGAGATAAATGCTGCTAGGATAACGTACGCTCCCGATAGAAGCTAAATTCGCTCACGCAACATAAGCGAAGACGCAAATCCTCTCTCCCGACTCGAGAGAAATCACATACTATTGGTTAACGGTTGCCCATCCAAATCCAAGGTAGTAGTCAATCTCATCTCTTTAAAAATGATGTTGGGCATGTTAGACTATACAACACATAAATAAATTACCGAATTATCCCTAAGCAGGCCATTACGGAGAACCGTAGCCGCGGCGCAGCGCCGGCCACCGGACGGATCCACACCGTCCGATGCGACGGCTGCACGCCGGTCAACCCTCCCCCACCGTCCGATCAACCCCCTGAGGCGCAAAGCGCAGCGGCCATGACGTCACGTCGGTTCGGCGCCCGCCCGGGCCCCACACCGCGCTGACATGTCCGACCGCCAGATATTTGCGCGCACTTTTTTTTCCCAGCGCTTCCCCAGACAGCAAAGCCACCGACGCGTGGGCCCACCTCTCCCACGCCCGCGGCCCAGTTGCCGCCGCGGTTTGCCGGTGGGGCACGCATCCAGCTTGCTCGAACCGACGTCCCCACCTAGAACCTGACAATGACCTGTGGGTCCGGATCCGTGGAGCCCACTGGTCAGTGGTGGGTGAGGGGCGCAGTGGGTCAGTGGGTGGGTGGGTGTTGGTGGAGCAAGTGGATAACGTTCTTTCCGCAGTGGACTATTCGCGGCATTATTTTAAGGAAAGCAAAGCGAGCGATTTTTTTATTTTTAAAAAAAGGAGGAAAATTTGAGGAAAAGAAAAAGAAACAAGCGAGAGCGAGAGCGAGAGAGGAAGCAGGGGAAGAAGAAGAGGAAGGAGGAGGAGGGAGCTTGGATCGGCGTCGGCTGGAGACGGAGGCTGCGGGACGGGAGGTTCGCTGGTCGGATCGGCGTCGGCGTCGACGGCGGCGCCGGCGGAGGAGGAGGAGGAGGAGGAGGAGGAGGTGCTTCAGGGGAGCAGGAGAAGAAGATGGCGGGGTCCGCCGCGGTGGGGATGGAGATGCCGATAATGCACGACGGCGACCGGTACGAGCACGTGCTGGACATCGGGTCGGGCAACTTCGGCGTCGCGCGCCTCATGCGCAACCGCGCCACCGGCGACCTCGTCGCCGTCAAGTACATCGACCGCGGCGACAAGGTACCCACCCCTTCCTTCCTCCTCTGCAAACTCCAAAACCGGCCGTCGACGGCTCGTGCTCATGTCATGTGGCGTGGTGTGCTCGCGATGGCGTTGCAGATCGACGAGAACGTGCAGCGGGAGATCATCAACCACCGCTCGCTGCGCCACCCCAACATCATCCGCTTCAAGGAGGTGAGGCTCTCTCTTCTTTCCAGGCTAAGCTGAACGACGACTCAAAGTACTGAAACACTCCTCTTGTTGCTTCCCTGCTTCTTCTTCTTCTTCAGGTCATCCTGACCAAGACTCACCTCGCCATCGTCATGGAGTACGCCTCGGGCGGGGAGCTCTTCAACCGCATCTGCAATGCCGGCCGGTTCAGCGAGGACGAGGTGCTAGCCTGCACTGATGATCAGACTGCTCACCTGACAATACCCCAATTTTTCGCATGCTTCTGTATACTAGTGTCGATGCTGACTGACTCTGAACTCTTGCGTATGTACTATGTTCATTCCATTGTTCAGGCTCGCTTCTTCTTCCAGCAGCTGATTTCCGGGGTTAGCTACTGCCACTCCATGGTAGGAGGACTACTCCATTTCTCCCTGCCCAAATTGTTCAGTTTCTTCCTCTCCTTTCGCGTGCGTAGCATGGCATGGCTAACATTGCTCTGTTTCATGGTTTGTGGTGTGGTCAAGCAAATATGCCACCGTGATTTGAAGCTCGAGAACACTCTGCTGGATGGAAGCGCCGCGCCTCGCCTCAAGATATGCGACTTTGGCTATTCAAAGGTACTTACTGATTGCTAGTAATCTCAGTTTGTTTTGTTACACTATTCAGTGCTTACTTATAACACCGTGCCTGATGATTACTGTTTTGGCCTGGGTATAGATCATACAACACAATACTGTTACTTACCATGCTCTAGTGTAGTTTGCTAACTGTCAGAAAAGAAAGCTATTCAGTGTCGTATATAATTGCCTCATTTCTTTCCTGTCATGCTGTTCTCTGATCTCTACAGTCATCAGTTCTCCACTCCCAACCAAAGTCCACTGTGGGAACTCCAGCATACATTGCTCCTGAAGTTTTGGTGAGAAAGGAATACGATGGCAAGGTATTATCCATCCCATTGGTTTCTTTCAGTTGCCCTCCGACATACGCTGCTACCCTGTCTGCTGCTGCTGCGCTTCTGCATTTTGCTTGAGAATACAAGTTGCTATGGTGTTATCAATCTTTTGATGGCATGAGAAGTGTCTGATCTTTTTCTTACATAAACTAGCGTCTGAATCTGAAATGCTTCATCGCTAATAGTTTGTCTTTGGATGGAGATTGCCGATGTCTGGTCATGCGGTGTGACCCTCTACGTGATGCTGGTGGGCGGGTATCCTTTCGAGGATCCTGAAGATCCTAAGAATTTCAAAAAGACAATTCAGGTTCCCCTTTTTAATTGTCCCCCAACCATATATTCATCCCAGTTCTACACGCTGCAGTCATATCATATCTATCCAGCCATCTAAACGCTGACGCCAATTTGCAGAAAATAATCGGTGTTCAGTACGCTATTCCTGAGTATGTCCATGTATCTCCAGAATGCCAAGATCTGATATCAAGGATCTTTGTTGCCAACCCAGAAGATGTGAGCTGCCAAATGTTCCTCCCCTTTAATTTGCAGTTGTCAGTCACTGATTGTTCAGAGATTCAGATCGATGTGACATAACAACATGTGGTGTGCATGGTCTTTGCAGAGGATCACGATGCCTGAGATAAAGAGCCACCCTTGGTTCGTCAGGAACCTCCCAGCTGACCTCGTGGGCGATGGCACGATGAGCTACCAGGAGCCGGACCAGCCGATGCAGAACATGAACGACATCATGCAGATACTGGCAGAGGCAACCGTGCCAGCCGATGGCGCCCGCGGAACGGCCCAGTTTTTGTGCGACGACGACCTGGACGACGACGATATGGACATAGACTCGGACCTGGACATCGACATCGAGAGCAGTGGAGAGGTAGTGTATGCCATTTGATCATGTCGATCAATGCATGGTTGCGTGGAAACTGTGTATTTGCATGCGGCTGGCCGTCCTCCTTGTAAATTAGTCTGTCCTCCAGAGTTGCTGATGCTCTGGGATGCAACAGCTCAAGCTTAAGAAGTGATCTATGTTCAAGCTCTGGCATGGTGACCGTCATTTGGACGCCATTACTGATTCTAACTGCTATTGTGTACTAGTAACTAGTATGTAGAACTTTATCTTGTACACTTTGAGAACCACTGCTTGGTCTCTCTTTGCTGAAACTAAAAAATGGACATGCTGTTTATAGAGTTGTATCTTTAGCCCATTTATATAGCTGTGTTTTGTGCGGAGAACAGAGTCTGTTTTTGTGGTTATTTTGTTAGTGCATTTGTATTCTGTCAATGCCATCGAAGAGTCAAGAGTGGATGCACCAACAACACTGACTGAACATGTCAAAATTGGCCATTGGATTGATGACTCCCCCTGCACTAAACAGGGGGAAGCAGCATATAAACATCATCACATATGTACACAAGGTCAGTTTGGAAGCCACAGTAGCAGCATCCAGAGACGTGACATCAGTCCGCTAGCCAGTCCAGGTTGTAACACTCTTCAGCCACCTGCACCCGGAGGTCAGGGATGACCTGCTCGGCCTCCCTCCACAGCAGCGCCGTCTCCTCGTCGCACACGACGTGGCCGAGGGACTTGAGCGACGGCGACGACCGCGGGAGGCTCCTCAGGCGCGAGCACTCGCGCATGTCGATCTTCTCCAGGCTCGTCAGGTGGCCGAGCTCCTCCGGGAGGTCCGTCAGGTTGATGCACTGGGAGATGTCCAGGTACTTGAGCCTCTTCAGGCTGCACACCGACGCCGGCAGCCGCCACAGCGCCGGGCAGGCGTAGACACGGAGGATGCTCAGGCAGTGCAGCTTCCCCAGCTCGTACGGCAGCTCGGTGAGGTCGTGGCAGTTGGAGATGGAGATGGTCTCCAGGGAGCTGATCTCACAGATGCTCGATGGCAGCTCCTTCAGGTCGATGCAGTGGTCGATGGTGAGGTTGGAGAGGCGCGGAAACGTCATCGACAGGTCCATCGTCGATCCTCGCAGGCTGCTGTTCAGCTCACAGAGGACGAGGGAGATCTTGTGCAGGTTCTTCAGCGGGATGGTTGTTTTCGGCAGTGGAGGGAGCCTGATCTTCTCCAGCCAGAGGCTCCTCAGCCCGTTGAGCGTGGTGAAGGCCGATAGGTTATCGAGGGCCGCACTGCTGGTGCCGTAGTTGATCAGAACCAGGGCTTTCAGGTTCTGCATCGTCGCGATGAACGGTGGGAGGTAGTACAGGCTTGAGGCGAAGTTGAGGATCAGCACTTCTGCCTTGGGGAAGCTCATCTGGAACCAGTCAGATTCTTTCATTTCACCTGGAGTTTTGGAAAATACTAGTTGGTCAGATCATTCTGTCCCATGGAAGAAAGCACATGAATTAAAGAAAAAACTACGAGTACTCTATGAGGGAAACTTTTCAGAACAAAGCTACAAAATTACTAATGCTGTACCTGTATGAATGGAAACTATCTGAGCTTCAAACGGAGTATCCTTATTCCTCCGCCAATCCCTCGGAAGTGTTTCTTCCCTTCTTGGCATCACCAACCGCCTCCGCTTGTTCAGAGGGTCACGCCCACTCATGTGAAGAGCGAGATCTCTCAACACATCATGTTGTGTCACCGAGTAGTCATGGTAGCTACTGTACAAATCACCAGCCTTGTTCCTGCAAGCAGAGAAGCAAAGAGTTAAAAACCTGTTACTTGGGACATCTCAATTCTAGAATATTTTGAAACACATAAATGGCCGAAGATACATACTGTGCATCATTAACGAGGGTGAGAAGGTTCTTGTTTGAAAGCTCAACCAAGATGGCAAAAGCATCTGGTTCATCAAGATCATGAATCTCCATCCAGATATTGATCAACACATCAAGGGGGGGATCTTCTTATCCTCTGGGAAGCAGCCCAGATCAAGGAAACAATCTTGAACCTTCTCTGACAAGCACTCAACACTAGCTGCCATTCTCTCTAGAAGCTTAGTCTCATGGGAGTCAGAAATAGCCTCTCCTCGAGACAACCGGTTCTTGGCACTGAGCCATATCTTAGGAGGCTGATCGCGCAAAGATGCACCAATAACCTTCAGAGCCAGAGGAAGACCTCTGCACTCTGCACAGACCTGCCTCACCAGTTTCTTGTCAGCAGTCTGCGGAACAGACTCCTGATCGAAAGCAGCACGGCAGAAGACAGACAAAGCCGCTGCCTCATCTAGCAACTGCATTTCATATGTCCGTTTTACCACCGTGGGGAACTTGAATCTCGATACAACTAGAGTCTTGCACCCAGGGAACTTGAAGATGAGCTCCTCAAGCTGTGAGAGAGACCAAACATCATCAAGGATTACAAGGACAGGCCCTCGGTCCCTTGGTCCTAACTTGAGCTGCCATTCTGGGATCTGGTTGTATGCACCAAGCACCATGTTGCCGCTGATCTGCTCCCATAGCTTCATCTTGATGGTCTCCAAATTTGCGGATTGTGAGATCGTCTCAAAGAAGATCCTATCATTGAAGTAGGCTGTAGAAAGAAAGAAACTATGTCAGAATCAGAATCATGAAGTCTGTCCAAATTTACTATGATCTTTTCTCTGGAAAACAGAGACGATGGAGTTATGAACACAGGCTGCTGAATTTATCTCTCTTATTACTGCTAAACCAAAAACGCCAATCCCAATTCCTTGCACTAAAAAGAAGACCCTAGCTCCAGATTTTTTTTTTTTTTTTTTTTTTTTTTTTTTTTAAGCAGGTTACATGAATCTGAATTGGGTTTATTCTTTGTGAAATAGATCTGGTAAGTCTCATGTGCCGTTCATTAAGCAGGTATCATCTATCTTGATTTACGATTAAGTAGCCACCATGGTCTGAACACGATAAGGTTACTCGAGTCCAAGCAGAATATCAGAGTAGCTGTGGTACACTTAGTTGTGTGAATTCAGAAGCATCTAACCCCATCACAATAGTACAGTTGTCACTAGCTGGTCAAAGCGCCAAATTTGACCAAGCATGTGGTTTGGGGAAAAACGGAAGCATCAACCTCAACTTTACCTAATTGCACGAGACGCACGCAAACCAACCCACCTAAGATGCCATGCCCCCACTTTGGAGAATTTTGCATCCAATAATTCATGGAAAGATGCAATTTTTGCACGAATGGACAGGACGATTCCTGAGAAAGATGCGACCTTTGCACACGATTTGGAAAGAATTGAAGGAAAAGATGGTTAGGATGTGGCCCCTGTTCTCCTTACCTCGGACCTTGTTATCCCTGAAGATCTCCATGGCGAGCGTGGTCTTGCCGCTGCCGCCCATGCCGGAGATGCCGACCACCTCCCAGCCGCCGCCGCCGCCGCTCATAACCATCTCCTTCACCTTTTCCTTGGCCACCTTGACGCCGGCGCTCATAACCATCCCCTCTTCCTCGTGCCCCTCGGTGAGGTCCATGTCCATGGCCATGACCCCGGCCTTGGCGGGCGCCGCCTTCACCGGCATCGGCATCGGCACCGACATAGCCATGCCCTTGTGCGGCGGCACCTCCATCGGCGCAGCGGCGAAGGCGGGCTTGGCGAGCGTCGCCTCCATCGGCATGGGCACGCCCTTGAGCGGCGGCGGCGGCGCGACGGGGAGGGAGAGCGCGGGGGGCGCGGGCTGCGCGGCGGCGGCGATCTCCTCGACGCGGCGCTCGAGGCGTCCGATGCGCGCGTCGGCCTCGTCGCGGAGCCTGCGCACGCCGCCGATGACGTGCGCGGGGGCGTGGCGCTCGAGCCAGCGCGCGATGCCGCGGTCGGCGGCCTCCATCCGGCGCGACAGCTGCGCGGCGCGGTAGACGTTCCAGCGCGGGGAGGCGGCGGCGCGGCGGGCGAGGTCGAGCGCCTCCCGGATCCGCGCCGCCAGCTCTCCGAGCTCCCCCGCCGAGCGCTGCGCGTGCGGGCCCAGGCCCTGGACGAGCGGCAGCAGCGGCTCGACGCTCCGGCGCAGGCGCTCCGCGGTGGAGCGGCAGAACAGGGTGCCCTGCACCGCGTGCAGCAGCTCCCGCAGCGCCTCGCTGGCCAGCTGGTCGAGCAGCAGCCGGCCTGGGTCCATGGTATCCTTCGCCGGCGCCGGTAGCTAGCTAGCGAGCGAGCTCCACGTCGCCTTCCTCTATCTCTATCGCCGCCCTCAGCAGCTCCTTCTTCTTCTTCTCCTGCTTGCGTGTGCTCGGTGGTGGAGTTGTTCAGCTGGGTGAGTGAGCGGTCGCCATCGGCGTGGTGGAGGGAGGCGGCCGTCGCGTGTGGTCTCGCGGGACGGGGAGTGGAAAGGAGGAGACTAGTTATAGGGAGGCGGGGAGTGGGAGACGGCGGTTGGGGGTCAACCGCCGCGGTGAGGTCGCCGGCCACTGGAGAGGGGCTCTCGGTCACTGACACGGCTGGCACCCACGTGGGCCCATCCCGCCGTGTCCACACCGCTAGTGGTCACCAAGGTAGACCAGAGCACCATTCACCAGAAAAGAAGCCTCACTTAACCAGTAGACCTGAGCTATAAGCTTGGTTTACTTCTGGAGTTTGTTTGGCCTGACTAGCTTAATTGGGTCTAGATTAATTATTATATAATTGATATATATTTATGTGACTGAATGAATTATACATGTCAAATGCTCTTTATAAATAGTATAAAAAAATGCTCTTTTATAAACTGTATAATAGTACACTTAGGTTAGCATCCCTCTGATCTGATGTCTCTCACATGCATATTGAGTTGTCAGAGATGTGGCAAAGCCACCGGATCTAGATTAGTACGGAGGCCACATGCATGATAATTCCCCTCCCCCTCTCAATCTCTCTTAACCTTAATCACATGAGAAATATTATTCATGTGATTAAAAATTTCAAGACTTGAGAGTCTTGGAGATACTTCCGATCCGAGTCTTGTTTGGTTAATGAGTCGTGGATAGTACATTGACACTTGACAACCAAATAGTCTTTGTAGGGCAGGATACAGTCGATGGTCGCACAAGGTGATATTAACTTGTGAGATTAGATTGCTAGTGGCCATCTTGTTAGCCACTAACATGGCCCTTTGCATCTTGCTCACTATTAGGTTGACCACTCATTATGAAAATTGCTAGTGCACCAGGAACTTTAAGATTAGATCACCATAGTTTGTATACTCCATTTTTTAAAGAAAGAATGACATTTAAGCTTTGTCTAATTAAGCCTCTATACAAACTACATATATTTATATACCAAATAAATTTTATTAGATTATCATGGAACATATTTTCATAGTACATATATAAATTGGAAAAAAGTCTATATGACCCCCTCAACTATAGAGGGTGGACTATTTAAGACCCTCAACTACAAAACCGTCTATTGTATCCTCTAAATTTTCTAAAACCGGTCAAATAACCCCCTAAAACAGTTTTGAATGGTGGTTTTGCTAGTAATGTGGTTTTATCTTTATCTTTTTTATTTATTTTGGCTGAATATTTGAAAAATCATAGTAAACCACGAGAAAAAAATCATAAAATAGAAAATCTAATTTTGTTGGACTCTACATGAGCAGATCTACACAATGAACATATAATATGATATATTTTAATACAATTTTTTTTTACTATAACTTTAAATCTATGCTTGTCTATAATTAATTAGAATAATTTATAACCTTAGTTTATATGGTCAAATTGTAGTGAAATTTTTATGGTATGCTAATCATTATATGCTTCAATTGCAATAAAAATTTCATGCTCATTGGATCATATATAGCTTAGTTATAGATTTATTTATGTTTATGCTTAGGCTTATGCTTGTTAAATATAAATAAATTTATAACTCAGTTATACATGATCCAATGAGTATGAAATTTTTACTACATCTCAAGCATATAATAATAAGCACACTATAAAAATTTCACCACATTTTGACCATAAAAACTGTGGCTATGAATTATTCTAATTAATTATGAAAAAATATAGATCTAAAATTATATTAAAAAATTTTATGCTAAAATATACCATATTATATGTTCATTGTGTAGATCTGCTCATGTGAAGTCCAACAAAATTAGATTTTCTATTTTACGATTTTTCTGTGATTTATTATGATTTTTTAAATATTCAGCCAAAATAAATGAAAAAAGACAAAATCACTTTACTGTAGCAAAACCACCATTTAAAACCGCTTTTAAAAGTCTACCCTCTATAGTTGAGGGCTTTAAGTAGTCTACCCTCTATAGTATCCACCAGTTGTAAAAAGTTCAGGGGATAGAATAGACGATTTTGTAGTTGAGGGCTTTAAGTAGTCTACCCTCTATAGTTGAGGGGGTCACATAATTTGTTAGTTAAGTTTAAGATTATTTTTTCTAAAATAAAGTTTAAGATTATTTGACTTGGACAAATCTAAATGACATGGTTTTTGGACAGTGGAGGTAGGTATAGTATTTGATGATTGCATGAGGGCACGGAGCCTGTTTTGATCTCTGTTCCTATCATTAAGGACTCGTTCGTTTAGGGCTATTCATGGCCGGAAATAGTTCATAGTGAAGATTGGCTATACAAATTACATTAGCAATCCTGTTATGAATGGTTTCTAGTCCCTAATCTGTGGCAACCGAATAGAGTCTAAGTTAATTTGAAATATACAAATAATCTATACACTATTGAAAACTTGAAATTCTCTTACATTGCACTACCGTTAGGAAAATAAAAATATCGGTATAAAAATGTATGCGTATGGTCATAAAAATAAAAATATCACCATAAAATTTCTTACGGTGCACTTATCGTCGGGGAAAATAAAAATACCGTCGAGCTAGCTCGACAGGGTAATTCCAGTTTTTGCCGACGTTGGTCGAAATTTCAAGTTTCCAGTAGTAATAATATAGCCACTTACCTAAAAAGTTCTTATAATTCCCCTAAAAGGGGTCCTTATAATTGATAAAAAGCTCATGTAATCGTCGTCCTTTCATGAATGACATCATATTCACGCCAATTATTAATCTTCCGGGAAATAAATAAATAAATATGGAGTTGTTGAGAAGATGAAGTATTGATAGTTGTTTAATTTATTGTTTCTTTTTCTTGCTGGGGAGCTAGAGAACATCTTTGGTATGGACGATATGAGCGTCAGCACTTGTAGCTATTTTAGCAATTAATGAGCACCACCAAACTTTCTATGGCCTTTGACCAAGCAATGATCCAACACAGCGGCTAGTGGAGACCTCATTATTCATCACATCCACGGAATATGATTATTATGAGATACATATCCAAAACTCGAGCCCGGCCCCTTTATTTTCAAATCTGTACATTCTGTATTTCAGTGTATATTCAACAAATTACGGAAGCAGCTTTGAAGCCAAATCAGTACACATAGTTGTACAGCTCCCCTGTATTGGTGAAGAGTTTTCGTGTGGTCAAACATCATGCTCACGTGATTTTGAGGTTTATTGATCCTCACATTTTTAGCTATTTTTTCCATTGCTAGGTGATACGAGGTCATGGACAAGAACATGTACAAAGTATTATGGTAACTTTGTCAATCTCAACATCCTTAGCCTTGGGTCCAGTAGTCTCGGTGTACATGCATA